>PVKB01005300.1:0-102503 GCA_004027205.1 Ctenodactylus gundi
ACACTAGGCCTCATGCAAGGCACTAGGATGCCAAGAGCAAACTTTTTCCAGGGCTGCCAGGAGAGGATAGTGGATGGGGTTCCTGCAACATGCAAGAAGGACATCAGAAGCAGCACTGCACACAGGGCAGAATCAGGAAGGAACCATTCCCAGGAAGGGGCCCTGAGGTACAGCCAGGAGGGTGTCCCTGCAGGCAAGGGGGCCAAGGAAGTACACAGCAAAGCTCTGACTGGACACTACTTGTGGACTCCTCCCCAGTCACACACAGTATGCCCTGAGGAGGAACAATGTCAGAAAGTGACTCTCTAGTCCCTCCAAGAGATGCAGAGGAGACAGCATCTGGAATTACCAGGTAGCTCAAGATGGAGGAAAGCACCTCACTCCCCCTGCAGACTCTAACCCTTCCGTAGCTGGTGTATCACAGCAGATCACAAATTGTGTTTTCTTAGAGAATTAGACCAGAGAAGAATATTCAAAGCCAAGGAATGCTAGGTAAAGGTTAAGTGTTGTTTTGTGGGTCTTTGTTTTGTGTAGTTAGACACACATGCATGGATACACATCACCACACCAGTATCATGGGTCATAACAAAAACTGAACTCCAGGTGACAAGATACTGAAGTCAGGAGGGGAAGTAGATGTCACAGTGGGCAAATTCGGGATAAACGAGTAACAGAGGATGTCCACGGACCCGGATGATGGTGCTGTAAATCTAAATTTGGTTTTGCAGTCATTTTAGTCTCCAAGTAACTTTAGACAAGTGCTGAACCACAGCTCCCTCAGCTACACTCATCCACAGTCCTGTCCGCCTTGAGCCCACCCCAGATCCACCACGCGTCTCTGACCCCAAAGCTACTGTAAAACTATAATCCTCCTGCATTCTGTGAGGAATGAGCATGTGATCCATTTTCAGAAGTGCAGGGCGGGCAGAGACTGCGTAACTACCTTGGAAGTGTGACCAAACTCGGGAACACCAAAAACACCTCAACTCTTTGTTCTGCTCACTTCCTGGCTCTTCCTCCCCTTGAGAATATTTGGGTGTGGGGGTGGTTAGTAGGCTTTGCACTAGGCATGCCAGAGAACAGAGGAAGGTGGGGTAATTGGTTGCTGCTTCACCTCAAAGCAACAGAATGACCTCCAATCAGACACTGATAAATGTTTAAAAGAATCTCTGCCTTATCTGGGTAGGCAAGGTCCAGGAGCCACTGTTACCTGTGTAGTATGCAGCCAATGGAGAACAAGGGGAGGGATTTACACACTGGGGTAAAAATACTTCTGTGCAAGCCATTGGGTGTGCCTGCCCTGCAGACACCTGTTGGTGCAAGACTGATATTAAAGCCTGACCTTGCTGTTCTCTGAGTCTCTGTGCCGATCCTTTCGTAGTATGGGCAGGTGGGCTTGTTTTTCATTTATTCTCAACGTTTCTGGTTAAACTTTCTCCACCTACTTGTCCTAATGGTTCTGGATTTTCCTTCTTTCTCTCCTTTTCTTTTTTCTTTTTCTTCTTCTCTGTGTGTGTGAGTCTCCGTGATCCGAGCTTCTGTCCAGGCTGCACCATGCCCTGTCCCTCCACTCCAGGCCCTCCCTGGGTCTCGCTCCCAACCTTGCCCTGGCCTCCGGACGCTGCTTCCTTGTCAGTCTCCTGTTTCTCCCCTGCCTGCCTCTGCGTGGTGGCTTCATGAGGGTGGATGACCTGCCGACGCCCAAGGGCACAGCGGTCGGTGGCACTCCCTCCTCCATCTACGGGGCTCTCCTGCAGCACATGCCAACCACACACAGCCCACCACACCCATCTCTTATCACTACCAGGAAAAACTCCACCTCCAAAAGCGGCCTCTAAACCTATGATTTACTGCGCTTATACGTATCAAAAAAATGGATGTGAGGGGAGAAATGAGAAATCTATGACTCCTGCTTTCTATTACCCACTGCTCCGCTTCCTTATTGCTTCCTGTCTTACACTGAGCTAGCTACATTCCCAGCCCATTTTTAACTTATTTTTGATTTTGAGACAGGGTCTCACCAAGTTGCCTCAGTGGGACTCAAGCATGTGATCCTCCTGCCTCGGCCTCCCAGAGATTACTGGCTTGGGCCACTAGGCTTGTGCTGGGGATTGAACCCAGAGCCTCGCGTACACACAAAGCAAGGGCTCCACCACTGAGCCACTCCCAGTCTTCTTCCTTACTCTCGCACAGCCTGCTCCCCACCCCGTCAAAAGCGATTCCTTGCCTCACCTTTCCCCCACCTTAACCACCTGGCTTCCCCCACCTCACTCGCCAGCAGAGACCTCGAGGCCAGCCAGTTGAGGGACACTGACATGAACCTCCAGGACCCAGCTTCTTATAACCTGTCAGAGTCACACGCCAACCCTATGCCTAACGATCTCATTCCTTTTCCCTGCTCTAGTTAAACAAATGTGCTAACTGGCTCCACAAAGAACATACAACTTCACTGGTGCCTCAGAGCTGCCTCGGCTTTCTCTCCAACCCTGACTGGCATTAGTATTCTCTCTCTCTCTCTCTCTCTCTCTCTCTCTCTCTCTCTCTCTCTCTCTCTGTGTGTGTGTGTGTGTGTGTGTGTGTGTTACTGGGGATTGAGCCCACCACTGAACTACACACTCAGCCCATTTTTAGTTCTGATATTCACACAGTGTTTCACTAAGTTGCCCAGCTGGGCTAAAACTTGAGATCCTCCAGCCTCCGCCTCCCAGCATGCTGGGATCATAGGCCTGGACCGCCAGGCCTGGTCACTGTTACTTCTCAATGCTTCTGCCCTTCCAGCCTCCTCATTTCAGCGGGTGAAACATAGCCATATCCTTCCTCTCCCTCCTTCTTTCTGACCTTTGAGAAGAAGCAGCCTCAGTCCTCTCCAGCTAAGCCAGTGGGAAGCGGGAGCGGAGAGCATCAGCCACAGGCTGGTCTCTCGCCCCTCCTGCGTGCACATCGGAGCTGGGCTGCACGGTGTGCTCAATGCAGGTCCCCCCGCCCACGCCCTGGAGACACTTTTCTGTAGTCTGCATCTGCACACACACCAGTGTGACCCGGAAGCACACGCAAGCACAGATGGGGGTCACTGGCCCGAGTCACCTCAGAGGGCAAAGGGCTGCTTCGGCTTTTGCCATGCAAAACACCGAGGCAGGAGCTGCAAGTGACAACCAAAAAAGTTCAGCAGCATTTACGCCAAGCAAGACTTAATAGGGAGAGTGTAGGAATGACGAGCAATGTTACCTTCGTGTTCTCCTCCAAACCGTGAGTGGATGTAAGCTTCTCAGCAAAGACAAAAGGCTGATGACAGAAATTCACGCAACCACCTTCCCAGGCCAAGAATGCGGCACTCAACTAAATACACACTTTCAGGGAATTTACCCAGTAGGTTCAGTCTGTGTTTTCATTCTTCCGTATTAACCCTACTGAGCTTTTCCGATAATGCTTGCTTGCTGTTGTTGTTGTACTGGGGATCAAGCCCAGAGACTTCACACTAAGCTACCTCCCTAGCCCATTTTTATTTTTTATTTTGAGACAAGGTCTTGCTAATTTGCCCAAGTTGGATTCAAACTTGGGATCCTCCTGCCTCAGCCTTCCAGAAGGCTTGGATGACAGGTTTACGCCAAGCCCAGCAACTCATGCTTTTTAAAATCAGTATGACTTTTGAGAGACTCCTGAGGCAAAAGACTACTGTCAAACAGTGGCGAGGCCTTTATCCTCATGCCAAATCTGTCACTACCTTCACCATGGACAAGAGACGGGGTGACCTGCTCCGAGCCTCAGTGTTCCTGTATATGCAATAGGGATTTGGTTCTCTCACAGGAGAAAAGGCATTCGGCATTCAGCCCACATCAGCAACACGTTCTGCAGACATCCTAAACAGAAGTCCCAAAGAGGACCTCAGGCGGGGACAGCCTCCTGCCAGTGCTTCCCCCAGAGCCCCTCTTGGCTGTGAATGGTGACACTGTTAGGAGTTCCCAGTGGCACAGCAGGAGTGGCATCTGGCACGGCTCCTCCAGAAAGGAAGAGACTTGAGGTGCTCGCTCCTTGTGCTTTTGATGTTTCTACAGAAGCCCGCCTTCTTCCAGGCCAGTCCTAACAGTGGCACAACCAGCAGACAATGGAGGAAAAGCACAGAATCCAGGTGGCACCAAGAATAGAGTTACTCCAGAACTTTTCCTCTTGGGTGTGAAGAGACCAAAGCCTCCATGACAGAAAACTGCCAACCCCTGTTAAATCTTCGCAGAGACCAAGAGATGGCTGGAGGGGAGAAGAAAAAGAGGGAGGAGAAAAAAGAAAAGAGAGACACAAAGTAAATCCTAGCAGGGATGGGGGCGTGCAGTCTTGTAATCCCCACACTTCAGGAGGCTGAGGCAGGCGGGTCGCAAAGTCAAGCCCAGCCTGGGCAGCACTGCAACTCAGCAAGATCCTGTCTCAAATAATAAAAAGAGGCTGGCTCGAAGAGAAGACCCTGGGCTCAATCACTGGTACACCCAAATAAATAAATAAATAAATAAATTCTTCTTATAGCACCTACTCAGAGTAGTATGGGTTAAAACAGAAACAAGCTAAGAAAAAGAGAGAAAACTATAAACAGACAATAGTTGGCTACATTGTGCTAATTCCAGCAAAACTCAACTGATGAAGAGCTAGAACACAGCCGCCCATGACAACTT
Organism: Ctenodactylus gundi; assembly: GCA_004027205.1. Lineage (NCBI taxonomy): Eukaryota > Metazoa > Chordata > Mammalia > Rodentia > Ctenodactylidae > Ctenodactylus > Ctenodactylus gundi. The sequence continues at coordinate 4,659 of PVKB01005300.1, forward strand.
TAAAACCCTAGACCACGTTTCAAACTTCCAACGAATACCTGACTAAACATATTATAAAATAAAGACATAGGGGTGAGGGTGCACTGGGGGTACAGCTCATTGGTTAAAGAGCTTACCTAGCAATGGCAAGACCCTGAGTTCAACTCCCCAGCACCACGTAAAACTGGGTGTGGTGGCACATGCCTGAAATCCCAGCACTCGGGAGGTGGAGGTAGGAGGATTGTTGTGTGTTCAAGGCCAGCCTGGGCTACATAGTGAGTTGAAGACCAGTTTGGACTACAGAGTAAGACCCTGTTGCAAAGAAAGGAAGAAAAGGAATATTGTGTTCTTTTCCCCCCTTTCCTATTTATTTATTTATTTATTTATTTATTTGAGACAGGGTTTCACTTTGCATTCTAGGCTGGTCCTGAACTCACTATGTAGCCCAGGCTGTCCTCAACATCAAGTCAGTCTTCCTGCCTCAGCCTCCTGAGTGCTGGGGATTACAGGTGTACTCCACCATGCCCAGGCCCAGTGTGTTTGCACTTAAGCACCGGGTGGTGTTACTGTTGCTGGGCCTCCAGGCTGTCACATCTGACAGACTACCTAAGTTTTTCCAAGACTCAGTTTCTCCACCTGTGAAATGAAGCCCTCCTCTTCTTGGGTGGCCGTGATAACGGAGACCATGTGCACAGGGCACAGGTCACCACACCTGCTGAGAGAACACTCATCACGTGACCACGCTTGTTAGTAAAGTACCTTTGAGACCATGGAAAATTCCAGTCCTCTCGCGAGCTCCCAACTTTGAAGAGCCTGAGAGACAAACAGAAATAGTGAGATCAAATATCAGTTGCTCAACGTGTCCTTGGCTGGAGATGATGAATACCACTGACTTACATTTGAGACTCCTGTGCTCTGAGAAACTGAACCTTCAGTGGCCAGGATACACCCAGCTGGTACCTATCCAACCTAGACCCAAGGCGAGGACCCGCAATGTGTAGTTTTGGTTAGGTCTGCACAGACAAGGTCTTGTCTATAGAGCAGGCTAGTCCTGAACTTATTATGTACCTCAGCTAGCCTCAAATTCATAGCAATCTTCCTGCCTCAGCCTCCTGAGTGCTGGGATTACAGGTGTGCAAAACCATGCCCAGAGAGTACACACAAAACAAAAAACTCTATCAAAATTGTGACCTCAGCCCAGGCTCTGCTTATGGTGACCACAAAATGGGTCCATGTAAGTCTGAAAAACCCCAAAACATCTCTACCTCCCCCACACCCAAGCACACACCATTAGTGTCCTCTGGTGCCCAAATCCAGTCCCTGGGCAAATCCCAGGCTTATTCCTTCCTTCTTTAGTTAAACTCTCCTCCTGTCACTGCCGGTCCCCAACTCAGAACCAATGTCTCCTCCCCGAGGCCCCACCTACACATGTCATGTGCTACCAAGCAGGGTTGGCTGGCACCAGGCCCTGCCCCTGCCAGCGGGAGGCACGCCATGAACACCACAAACACCTGCGTCCTGGCTTCCTTATGAGCCCTGGCTCCTCGTGGACTCTCCTGACCCTGGAAGGTGCCAAATGCTGCTCTGCCAGCAAGTTTGCAGCCACCCCAGCGCATGGCTCCTGAGGCAAGCTGGCTGGAAAGCAGCCCAGCCAGGCCAGGTGGTGCAGCCCTAAACGCCCGGCACTTGGGAGGCTGAGGCAGGAAGATCACAAGTTTGAGCCCACCTCTGGCAATATAGTAACTGAGCAAGACCCTGCCTGAAAGTCAAAACTAAAAATGGAGCTGGGATGTAGCTTAGTGTGAAGGCCCTGGGCTCCAACAAAAACTGGCCTCATATAAGCCAGCCTTTTCCCTCCCCAGGAACCAGATCTGACAGGGGCCCTGAACTCAGCATCCCAGCCCCACCAACGCTGCAGAGAAACCCCACATAACACCTGACTCCTCTCAGGCCTCAAGGTGAGGTCAGAGCCAGGGAGGAGGGGGGCAGGGAAGTAAAGTGGTTCCTATGGAAACATGAAAGCTGTTTATGTTTTGAAAATAACATTAAGGGATACCTTAAAATTTCATTAACATTTTGGGTAGAATAAAAATAGGTCTCTTAATGGACTGATACAAAGCAAGGGACTTCCCTCCAAACTCTTGAGTTTTTATTAGCACTGCTGCGAGCCCACCTCTGAGGAGTACCTCTAGGAAAAAGGACAGCCAACAGAGCAGGGTGGTGGCGAGCCTGGAGTCCCAATACCCCGAGAAACAGCAAGTGTGAGCCCACCTGGGTGACCAAGTGACCAAACAGAGACCCTGACTCAAACTCAAAACTAACAAATGGGCAAGAGACGCGGGTTAGTGTGAAAGCTCAGTACCAATACCGTGGAAGGAAGGGAGAAGGAGGGAACAGAAAGGGAGGGACAGAAGGAAGGACGGGACCGCAAGCCAAGAGGAAACCCGGTGAACTCTGTAAAATACTCTCCAGTGTAAGACATTTATTTTAAAAGTAATCTCAATTATTCATTGTTGGGCCAAACACACCAGTGGCTTTTGATGGCCCAAACATTCAGGCCCGGCTCCCCAGCCTCAGATGCGAGGCTGAGCCGGGGCAACGGGGCCTTTGGTGTCTGCGTTGTGAGCTGGAAACAAAGGCAATCCCCCCCTCCTAACTCCCGCGTTTTGTTTTCCTTCCAGGGCACACACAAAACAGTCCCAGCCTCGCCCAGGCAGAGTCGAGTGGGGCTCTCAGAAAGAGCTCTTTTCAGATAATATTTTTAAACAAGCTCATCACCAGGGACCGCTGCGTTGCTGTGTTTATTTTCAAAGTTCGGACAGAAGTAAAAGCACAGGGAAAGATCAGTCTGCATGTTCTCTTTCCTTGGAAAGGAGTATACTATTACAGGACCCCTCCTTGGGAGCCCCGACAGGGCCCCATTCATAAGGACCTGCTGGGCTGCACCCTGCCCCGCCCCCACTTCCTGCACAGCCTCCTGCGCTGGGTCTGACCTTCAGATGTACCTTGCTCTGGATCAGTTCCCTCGCCCAGAGGTTCCCCAGAGAGGACACTGTCCAATTTTATACACAGTTGTCCCTAAAAACTAAGGTACTTACTCAATTTCATTATTCAAATATATTTTACACCAATTAATAAGAAATCTACTCAATAGTACTAATTCTTTAAACTAAAGGTGTTACTGTTCCTGGAGAGTGGGATTTCTGGCCCCAGAGGCTCCCCTCGGAGCCCACGTAAGCAGCAGGCACACGGGTCTGACCCACCCCAGTTCAGCAGAAGTTCCCCAGCGTAGAAGACAGAGGTCTAAAAGGCCAGCCCTTGGGACGCTGAAAGGAAATGGGGCGCACGGAGTGAGCCGGGCATGGTGACGCACACCTGGAATCCCAGCACTCGGGAGGCGGAGGCAGGAGGAGGGTCATGAGTTCTAGGCCAGCTTGGGCTACGCAGTGAGTTCGAAACCAGCCTGGAATACAGAGCCCGTAAGGGGGGAAGAAAAGGGGTGGGGTGGGTCTGAATAGAGAAAGCAGGGAAGGAAAGAAAACAGCAAGCCACATGCAAAGGTTGTGTACAGGAGGCAGCGCAGGACTGGAAATGGGTTGGTGCAGGTGAGGCGCACAGCCAAGGTCATTCCACAGGGCTGAGAGGCCGAAGGGGTGGACTAGGCAGGGCCACGAGGCCGGGACAGACTTCTGTTCTAATCCTAGCATACTGAGAAGCCACAGCAAAGCTTTAGACAGGTGCTGGCCACATCTGGTGCAGCTCTGAAAAGACTGGCCTGACCATGACACAGATAAAGGCGGGGAGGGTGACAAGCGGCCCGAGGAGTGGGAGTGTATCAGGAAATGCTGGGAGACGTCGCAGGTGTGCTGGCAGGGTGGGGAGGGGAACAGATGAGTGACTGAAGGGGGGGCCAGCTGCCTCAGGGAGACACACGTACACACAGATTAAAAGAGAAAACATAAGTGAAAGGAAAGAATCTTACGTTCTAATATAAACTTCCACCAAATGGTGAGCTTTTCTGAGAACAGCACTCCTAGTTGCTTGACCACAATCTCCAAAGCAACCCCGCTCTGTTTGCACACAGTGAATGCCCATCTATACCCTACCCGCGTGTGCAATGTGTCTGCTAAACACCAGCTTCTCCCACACGGCAGCTGCGCCGGGGCCGCCCCCGTCAGCCGGGCAAGGGAGCTTTTCTCTAATAACCTTATTTACACTCCATGTTATTCACTCTCTCAAAGTACACAGTGCAGGGATGTGAAGAGCAGCGTAGCCAGGTCCAGGGGTGCAGGTCTGGAACCCCGACACTCAGGGAGGCTGAGGTGGCAGGAACCGCAAGGTCGAGGTCAACCTGGACGACTTGGCAAACCAGCGAGATCCCAACTCAAAACCAAAAATAAGAATGGGCTGAGGATGTAGCCCAGTGGGAAGTTCCCAGGCTCCTTCCCCAGGGCCACAAAAAGAGAGCAATGTGTCATCAGCACAATCAATGTTAGAGCACTTTTATCACCCCCAAAAGAAGCCTCCCACCCGTAACAGTCCCTCAGCCCCCGCCCCTTCCGCTGGCCTTACCAACCTGCTCCACCTCTGTGGATGTGCCTACTCTGACCTGACTCATCCGATAATCTGTAGTCTTTTGCTTTACCTTTTTCCAGTGGCGTATTTTTAAAGTTCCCCCAAATTTAGTATGTATATGTTCATTTGTTCTTTCTTCTTTTCCTCCTCCTCCTTCTCCTCCTCCTCTCTTCTTTTTTGGAGACACTGGGGATTGAGCCTAGGGATGCTGGCCAGACAAGTGCTTTACTACTCAGCTGTATCCCACAACCATTTTTAGTTTTGCTTCTGAGACAAGAGTCTCACAAAGTTGCTAAACTGCCCATGCCGTGCTCGAACTTGTGAACCTCCTATCTCAGCCTCCCAGAGTGCTGGGATGACAGGCCTGAGCCCCGGGCCCGGCTGTACTTCATTTGTTGAACTAGTTGAATACAGTTTCCTTGTATAGACGGGCCACGGTTCCTTTACCTGTTGACCACCTGTGGACAGGTGTTTGGGTTCTCTCCACTTCTTGCCAACAGGAAAAATACTCCCTTGACATCTGTATGTAAGATTCTGTGGACACGGACATAGAATGGTCACGAGTATACATCATCCCTGGGAGTGGGGCTGCTGGGTCACATGGCAACTCTATGTTTGAAGAGCTGCCCATGGATTTCCACTTCGCAATCCCACCAGCAGCGCGTAGGAGTTCCGAGCTCTCCACACAGTAGGCAACATTTGGTAGAGCCCATCTGCTGGATCGCAGCGATCCTCGTGGGTGGGAAGTGACATCCCACTGAAGTTCCCAAGCGACTCATGATGGTGACTCTCTTGCCACGTGTTTACTGGTCATCTATTTATCTTGTTTGGAGAAAGCTATTCCAAACTTTTACTTAAAATGAGGCTACTAACTTCTGTTGAGCTGTAAGAATTTTTTATGTATTCTGAGAGCAAGCTCTTTATCAGATCTATTATTTGTCTTTTCACCATCATGGTAACTTTTAAACCAAAAAAAGGTTTGAAATTGGGCACAGCAGGGTAGGTCTGCAATCCCAGTTTATGGGAGGCTGAGGCAGGATGATCCAAAGCTCAGCCAGCCTAGGTATCTTAGGAGACAGTTTCAACACCAAGTAAAAATGGGCTTGGGATGTACCTGAGTGGAAAGCACCAGAATCCACATGGCGAGCTTTTCTGAGCACAGCACTCCTAGTTGCTTGATCCCAATCCCACACACAAAAATAAAAGCTTTTAATTTCTGTGATGTCCGATGTATGTGTTTCCTTTTGTCATTTTTGCATTGTACGACGTATCTCAGAAACCACGGCCTACGTCAAGGTCATAAAGATTTGCTCCTTTTCCTTCTAACAAATTTATAGCTGCGGCTCTCAGATGGAGTAACAATTCATGCTCAGCTAACAGAGATGTCGGAGGCGGGGTCCACACAGCTGTCCACGTGGCCTTTGCTGAAGACACTCTTTTTCTCCCGTGCACTGCTTCCATTCCCCTGGTGCACAACCAGCTGGCCTCGGAGTCGGGGTTCATTTATAGAGTCTCAAATCTGCTCCATCCATCCCTCTCCCAGTCCTCCTGTTGGCACCACACTGTCTTGATCACTGAAGCCCTGCCAGTTTTGAAACTGGGAAGCAGAAGTCCTTCTGCTTTTCTTCCTTGTCAAGACTGGACTATACTGCATGTCTTCCACTTCTGTATGAATTTTAAGACCAGTTTGTTCAGTTTCCTTTTCTTCCTTTTTTTGTATTCCTTTGTTTTGTTTTTTGAGAAAGGGTCTTGCTCTATAGTCCAAGCAGGTCCTGTAGCCCAGGCTGGCCTGGAACTCACAGCAATCCTCCTGACTCGGTCCCCTGAGTGCTGAGGTTATAGATGTGTATAATCCTGCCTGCCTGGTGTTGATTCTTTTTTAAACACTTAGCAGAATCCTACTATAGTGTCATCTGGACTTGTGAGGAGTTTTCTGACAACTAACTTTTCACCTGTTTACTCTGATTTTTTTCTTTCCTCCCCCCCCCCCCCCCCCCCAAGACAGGATCTCACTCTGCAGCACAGGCTGGTCCTGAATTCACTGGTATAGCCTAGGCTGGCCTTGGACTCAGGACAATCGCCTGCCTCAGCCTCCAGAATGGTGGGATTACTACTGTGCGCCACCACTCCAAGCTTTTTTTATGCTGTGCTGGGGACTCAAACTCAGGGCCTTGTGCTTACAAGGCGAGCACTTTAACCACTATGCCATTCCTCCTGCCCCTTTTCCTATCTTCTTACTTTTGCTAGTATATGTCTTCCTAGGAATTTATCCATTTTATCCAAGTATACTAATTACTGGAGTGTAACTGCTCATAGTATTCCTTATAATCCTTCTTATTTCTGTAATATTCACAATCATATCCACCTTGACAAATTTTTAAGTGTTCTTATATTATCCTATAGTCTTGAAATTAATACAACCCAAATTAAATATATACTAAAATATTACAATTCTAAATTTTTAAAAATTCTGAGTTACAGAGCATCCAAATCTTCTCATTCTCACCTCAAGAAAGAAAAAAAAAGAGGTACAAGATATTGCTAACGTGCACCAAAGTCATCTAAACTGAAACCAGCACTGAGGCAGAGCTCACAAAGGACACACATTCCAAGTATACCTTGTGGTAGAAATGCAGCATTCCTGGCAACCACACTCCCACAAACACATCCATATGTTACAAACAATGAAGTCCTATAGCATTAAGACCATAAAGCAACTTCTCAACAGGGAATAACTCATTCCTACATATATTTCTTGACACTAAGACCACAAGATTTCTTTTTGTTTATAGACAGCTGTGGTCTCCCTCTGTATTCCAAACTGGTCCTGAACTAACTACATAGCTGAGGCTGGCCTTGAAATAATGGCAATCCTCCTGTCTCAGTCTTCTGAGTGCCGGGATTACAGGTGTATACCATTATACCAGGTTACGTGGTGCTGAAGAATTGAACCCAGGGCTCGTATGTGCTAGGCAAGGGCTCTAACCACTGAGCTATGCCTCCAGCCCAAACCATGAGATTTCTGAGATTTCTATGCACTGTGCTTTCTTAATTCATTGCATACAATGGTGGTTGTCCTGTAATCTTTACATACTGAGTGATAAAAAAAGGTGTTTGTATCTTAATAAAACGATTCATCAAGACACATTACATTTAATCTCTTCCACTAAATTAAGAAAATCCATCTTGGAAAATTTTTTTTTTAATTTTAAAAATTTCTTTTTTTAAAGAAACTATTTCTAAGACAGTATTCTCGAAAGAACCTGGGCTCAGCCAGGCTAGGTAGCACAGGCTTATAACTCTAGCAATGTGGGAGGCTGAGGCAGGAGGATTACAAGTTTGCGCCAGATATATGCCTCTGCTTTCACGGCACACACTTGGCTGGCCTGAAGCTTATCTAACACTTCCACTTTTCTGTTCTTTTTCCACCTGAGGATTAACCCCAGGACTTCGCACATGCTAGGCAGGCTCTCCAGCACTGACCTACATCCCCAGCCTTTATTACTGTATTCTGAGGCAAGGTCTCACCAAACTGTCCACAGTGGCATCAGACTTAAAATCCTCCCGCCTCAGCCTCCCATGGAGCCAGAGGTACACGCATGTACCACGAGGCCCAGCTCACACCTTCACCTTTTCAGTTTTTCTTCTGGGTGCGCGGCGGGGCTCTGGCCTTGCACATGTGAAGTGAGTGCCCCACCACTGATCTACAGCCCAGCCCTAGACGGTTTTAAAGAAAAAGAAGGGAAAAAAATAGAGCACAAAGTAAAGCCAGGCATGGTGGTGCAGGCCTGGAAACCCCACCACACCCTGGAAGCTGAAACAGGAAGACTATAAGTTCAAGACCAGCTGGGGCAGCTTGGCCCCTTAGCAAGACTCTATCTCAAAATCAAAACTAAAAAATGGGCTGGAGATGTATCTCAGCGGCTCTGGGCTCCATCCTCAGTACTGAAAAGAAAAAAACCCACAACCATGAAGTAGGTGGGGCAGGGAGTAGCATCTTTACCGCACAATGAACAGAGGAGACAAAGCTGGGCCTGCCCACCGGTTCCGTGACCTGCGCAGGGTCACACAGCTCAGAAGCGGTAGATCAGGGAACAGACAAGCAGGTCTAGAGCCCCGATCACACAGCTTACTCCCACGTGACATCCCGCCCACAACGGCTCAGCAGGCATAAGGACAGGAAGTGAGGTGGATACCAGCAGGAATTCTCCAGCCTTCTCACTGGAAGCACAACTCTCCTGAATGCCTATGAATCGCAGTCTAACTTTAGCAACACTGTGACGGAAGCATGTGTTCCACAACTTCGTCTGGTGGGGGATCACTAGCATCCTCCAGTGTAACCATAACCGCAGACTTCACAGACATTCAAACAACCTTTACAACTCTGTCCTTAGAGTGTAAAGACAGTCACAAGACTGAAAATATGAAACAACACCCACAAACCCAACAGGAGGTGCAAGCCTGACATCCCAGCTCTCCGGGTGGCCGAGGCAGGAGAAAGGCAAGTTCAAAACCAGAATGAGGCAACTTTGTGACCTAGTAAGATCTGTCTCAAAAATAAGAATGAAATAAATGAGCTAGAAGTGCAGGCAGCGCAAAACGCCCTGGGTTCTATTCCAGGCACTGCCACCAAAATAAATAAATAAATCAAAAATAAAAATAAAAAAACCCACTGAGAAACTCTCTGTCAATTCATTTTGATGCCAAGTTAGGGTATGTGTCATTGAGTGGAATTCTACAAAATACTGATTAAAATCCTCCTAATTCTAGCTCTGCAGATAGTTATTTACAGTGATCACAGATAATTGACACCAGCAGCCACTTAACTGTTCATTTTCTATACAGATCAGAGGACTGGAACATGTCATCTGCCCCTGGAATGTGACAGAGGCTCTTGCACAGACCACAGTGTCACCCCAAGCACTGAACCAACCGTGACTCAACTGTGAAAAGGGACAGTGCAGTCTTCATCCAGCAAAGGGCAAAGTGTCTTGATTCCCGTGACAGAGAAAACATTTGCGTGTGGGATTCTTTAACTTTACTTTCACATGGGAGAAACCAACACTCACTTTTTTTTCTTTTTAGCAGTATGTATTGGGATACATAGTAAAATGCAGCCTGAGAACCTGGGGTACATACACACCGCATCCTTTACTGCCCTGCCCACTGCCCTCCCATACTCTTTCTCTTTGGTTTTCTCATATTAAAGACACCATAAAATATTTAACCTTTGTCTCTGATTTATTTCATTAAATAGAATGTTCTCAAGGTGCATTCCTTTTCCTACAAATGACTCAAATTTATCCTTTTTTTTTTTTTTTTTTTTTTTGAGACAGAGTCTTGCTCTGCAGCCCAGGTTGGTCCTGAATTCACTATGGAGCCCAGGCTGGCCTCGGAATAATGGCAAAAATCCCGCCTCAGCCTCCCAAGTGCTGGGATTACAGGCACGCAACACCACGCCTGGGGGCTTTATGTGCTGCTGGGGAACCGAACTCAGGTATCGCTGAGCCATTCTTCCAGCCCCTCAAATCTACCTTTCTTTATGACACAGTAGTACATGATTGCCGTTAATTAATTTGAAATTCATCTAACAGAGGTCAGTATGATTTCAAGGGTCACATCACAAAGGGTCACATACCCACAGGCTAAGCAGGAGGCGGCAATCATAAACTTCCCCTGCCGCTTAGTGACCGAATGGACTTCGGTCCAAGGCCTACTGTCCTCCTAGGCTTTTCATTGCTGGGACAGGGAAAGCTCTGGAGACACCCTTAAGAAAAGGAACTTGATTGTAACGCTGCTGCTCCCTCAAATCCCAGGGAGGAAGACGAAGCACTTGACATGCTCCATGCTGTCCCAGCACGTTCCTGGGGGACCCTAGGGGAGGGGATGCCAGCCACCTCTCTAGTTGCTTGGCTATTGCTCTCCCAGCTCTGCCCAAGCATTCAAAAACTGCAGGCTTTCCTCCCCAAGCCTACTATCAACAAGAACGCGACTGAGCTACGAGAAATCTGGCAGCAGCTGCTGGGCCAGGGCATGTGCACCCAGCTGGGATGAGGGTGGAAGGTGGCACGGGGGTGGCAGAGTCGCTCCTTGCAGCTGGCCTGTCATGAAGGGTTGGTCAGCTTGAAGTTACTCACTGCACGCAAGAGTCTCTCTCCAGCCACACTCAACTCTGATGATGCTTCCGTCTCAGTGGCCTACTCAGGTACCTGTGGCTATCACGCCCACCCCTCAGCCCGGAGCGCAGCCCACGAGCCGGCGCTCAAGTGCAGGACATCTGCGGCTCACCTCTTGGCCTCCTCCAGGTGGCACAAGTACTCATAGGCGATGTTCTGCCGCCTCCTCTCGTCCATCTCCTCCGCCGAGAGCCGCTCATCATCCACGATCGCTGAAAACAGGACAACAGCACGTTACTCCCAAGGGTGGCTTCCCCAAGTGACACCCAAGGCACTCAAGGAGGGAAAGCTCAGGGCTAAGGGGCCTCATGTCTGACTGTGTGGCTCGCAGAAGTGACAAAAAAAGAAAGGTAAGTTCATACGTAGTTCAGCATTATACATTCAGAGGTAGGGGTATTGGACACCAGCTGGGGCGCACGCCTGTAATCCCAGCACTCTGGGAGGCTGAGGCAGAAGGACAGCAAGTTCAAGTCTAATCTGGGCAACCCGGCAACTTAGCAAGACCCTGTCTCAAAATCAAAAATGAAAATGGGCTGGGGAAGCTCCGTGTGAAGGCTCTGGGACTAATCTCCAGCACCATAATAGAAGATTTGCCTTTAATTTTACATTGTGTTACTTCTAACCAAAAAAGCAAGAGTGAAGGAAGGACTGAAATTACTAAACAACAGAATGAAAACTGTGATTGGATTTCGTGGAAGTTATGCCAGGGGATTTTGACAGGAGCAAACCAGCAAGAGGCTGGCCTCCCAGCAGCCTGGCACAGGAGGCCAGGCCAGGGCTGCAGTTTGTCTAGTGGTGTGGCTTGGAGAGAGGGCTCCCACACAGCACCCAGAAACTCAGGGACTGAACAGAAAATCTCCAGGGTCCAAGTCCTCCCAACTGAGGCAATCAAGGCCTCTCATCCAGCCAACTGCAGAACACCAGCGTCCAGAAGCTCTGGCTATTAACAAGGCTGCCCCTTCCGACACACAGGCGCCCATGAAAACTGTGCCACAGAGACAAGTAGGGTCGCTTGTCCAAGCTGCCCTCTTAATTTCCAGGTGGGTTTGGCCTACAGATTTCAGCACCTCAGCCCTGCTCTTCTGTGGTGACACACCTTGCCATGTCCTGACTTCATGACCTGGGCTAACAGCCTCCAGCTGTCACCTCAGCCAATTGTTGCCTGCTTATTTACATGACAAGGTCCTTCCTCATGAAAGGGCTCCCTTTCCCTCTTCAGTCCTGAACTTTTCACTCCAAAAGCCATAAAACTAATGAGGCTCCTAGTTCATTAGATAACTCTCATCAAATGATGATTGTGGGGGAGGAGGGGGGAGGAGGGCATGGGTAGGGGTGGGTGTGTTCCTGAAATGCCAGCTCTTATCAGCCATGTTCACAAGTGGGACCCTGGACTCTGGTCCCAAGCAGAGGTCACAAAAGTTGAAGGTCACCCACCCATCTGTAAGAAAGCCATGCTGATGCCCTGCCCTACTGACAAAAAGCCAACTGCACCTGGCAGACAGAAGGATTTAGGGTCCAGAGCTGAACGATTACTACGGCAATTAAAATGCCAGATGCTTACAATCTCAAGCTACTAAGAGAACTCACAGAGAACTCAATAGGGAGGGGAGATTAAACTTACATCAATGGGAAATATGGCAGATTACCATTAGCACAGGCCTACATTCTGTGCGCTTACGTACTGAGCACTGTCTCAGGCAGAAGGTCTTCCCCGCGTGCCTCACACAGCTCCATGACCCAGCTCACACCGGTCACAGCATGGTCGGAGAGGCTATGCGCCGGGTGACAGCAGGAACACTAGGGTCAGGAGCATTTAGGGCAGAATGGATAACGCATGGAAGAACTTGGAAGTGCGTCCTTAGCAGATGAGAAGAAAGCAAAGTTGCAAGAGAGGAAGCAGGGAAGGAGGTGCACCTTGAGGGCACAGGCTAGTCCACAGCAAAAGGGGGATCTAGGAGGGGTCCACTCTGTAGCCTACCGGCTCCCCACACCCCCACTCCCAGCTTTCCTCTCTGGCTCTATTCCTTCAACAGAGGACCTTATCCCATCCCACTGACACCAGCAGGGGACAACAAAAGATTTACACTTGTCAAAAAGGCATCGTCTTCTTCTTCCTTAGTAAACTCGACCAGAAGTTCAAAAGCACTGACACGCTTCCACTGTGGGAGGCTAGGCCCTCCGTCGCTCCCTTCCCAACTCCGGGTGTCGCACCTGCCAGTTCCCCCTCCCCCTAACCTGTGCCACAGAGCAGGTTTCTAATACAAGCTCCTACTGGTGTTATGCACTCCCTGCAACCCAACACTGCTTCCCAGTCCCTGAGGAAGAAAGTTCCTGAACACTGTGCCTCTCTTCTACATGGAGCATGCATGCAGCCACCCTCCGGGAGCCATGTGGCTCCCTTTCACGATGAGGGGTCTGCCCTCCACAATCTTGCTTCCTGAGGCAATGCTCCCTCTTTGGTGACAGCTTGGATATCCCTCAAGCAAAGCTCCAGGGATCCCCAAGTCTGAATCCACCACTCTCCTCAGCACTTCAGTTCCTGCTGCAATTACACATGCCCCAGGTCAGTCCCACTGTCACTCAGTCACATCTCCCGTTCTAAATGCCTAGCTCTTTAAGGATGGATCTCTATCTTGACTCGTCTTTACAACTCCCTTGCACTTGTCCTGGTTCCTTACATAGATATAGCATTCAACTATTTGTTGGAAAATTAGCTTCTAGTGAATTCTTTCTAAATGAGCTAACCGTTATCCCATAATGAATAACTTTAAATCAAATATTATTTTCTTATGTAAGTTTTCCTTTAAAAAAAAAAAAACTGGTATGCTATGCTAGCTTTCCATTAGTGTAACAAAATACCCAATATAAATCAAGTTATCAGGAGGGAAAGTTTATGATGGCTCAGATTTCACAGGTGTTAGTACATGGTCACTTGGCCTTGTTGCTTTGGGCCTATGGTAGTAAAGTGTATTAGGAGGGACCATATGGGTAAAAAGGCTGGTCGTCTTCATAGCACCAAGGAAAGGGTCAGGGTCTCAAACGCATATGTCAAATCACCCCAGCTCAAAATGCCCTTTCCTATCCTCCTATGCATTAATACCAAACTCCCAGAGGACATATTGTGTCCCCAGGTTGGTAAACAGGGCTACAGATGTATCGCAATGGTCAGACCACTTTCCCAGCATGCACAAGGCCCTGGGTTCAATCCCCCAGCACTACATAAAAATCAGCCAGGCATAGTAACGCCCTACTACAATCTCAGCACTTGGGACACTGAAATAGGAGAGATAGAAAATTGCCAGGAGTCTGGGCTACCTGGTAATTTCATGACCAGCCTATGTGACACTCTGTCTCAAAAAAAAAAAAAAAAAAAAAAAACTTACTTGGTAAAGAAATAATCTCTTGTTGAAAAGGCTCATAAGACAGACAGCCCCAAAATCTCCACAGGAAGCCACTTTCCTTGCCTGTTTACTCTGAATGCAAGAGGCTGTGGCTGCTAAGGGTACAAATCCAGTGCTCTGCATAGGTGTCCCCCAAGTCACCTTCTGGTTTTGTGTGCCAGACCTGACTGGAACACCAAGGCCATGAGCACAGCACAGGCCCTTCCCCGCCAGGGCTCTGACACACATCCCTTCCGCCCTTCCCACCTCCCACACCCAGCCTGCCACCCTGCCCCACACACTTCAGCCCTGAGAACAGCTCTCCTGACCTACCACAGACCTGTACACCAAGGTTCTGAGTCCAGGAAAGCCTAACCTCGGAGGCTGCCTGAAAATATTTCTGCATTACTCAACACTGACTTACAACTTACTGACTTCTGGTTAGAGCTGCTGGGGTGGGCAGCAGCCCTGCCATTCCAGCAATAGCGCCCTGGCTTCCCAGTGCATGGTGCAATGTGGACACAACTCTACAGTCCACAAAGCCGCTCTCCATAGACTACCGTGAGGCTATCATAATCCCTGAAAAGTCAGGCATTAGATCTTTCTTACAAAGGAAGTTAGGGCTGCAGGGAAAGGACCACCCATAGTGACTCCCAGGGTCCACTGGACTGGCACCAAGGTCCTTCAGCACCACAGCTAAACCAACACTGTGGCTTCGGAATGTCTTTTAGATTAATTGTGATTTTGTTTCAATTTCCTCTGTATTTGCTGCCTTAGATGCTAAGACATATGAAAAAACTATAGAGTAGCTTTTTGAAGTATTAGCAATTCATAAAACGCCCCTTATAAAAACAGCTGGCACTGGCTAGAAGACATCATTTTAAAGCAATCAGTTTCTATGGGAGTGTCATAATAGGGCTATTCAGAGAATTAAGGCACAGAATAAAACTGAGCTGGTAGAGTTTAGAATAGAAAGTTAACTTAGAAACAGAAGGGGCTGGAGGAATGGCGCAGTGGCTAAAGCACTTTCCTTGCAAGTGCAAGGCCCTGGGTTCAATTCCTCAGCATCACATAAAGCCAGGAGTGGTGATACACACTTGTAATTCCTGCACTCAGGAGGCCAAGGCAGAAGGATTGTCTTGAGTCCAAGGTCAGCCTGAGCGACATGGTGAGTTTAGGACCACAGCCTGGGTTACAGAACGAGACCCTGTCTCAAAAAAAAAAAAAAAAAAAAAAAAAAAAAAAATATATATATATATATATATATATATATATATATATATATATATATATATATGCCTGACTCCTTTCTAAAGAACTATCACAAAATCCAGCTGCAAAAATAGCTCAAGTCCAATTTCCTTTAATAAGGAGCAACCACAGTCACTGTTTAACCTCCCTGACTCTTCACACGCAAACCAAGGCTACCACACCTCTGTGCGATGTTCATTCATTACAAATGCCTGAAAGGCTGCCTGGTGCCTGCATCAGGGGCTAGACACAAAGCAACAAGAACCAATCACGAGGTCTCTCATAAAGTTTTTATTACACCTAAACACGTGAAAGTTTGACATAAACTGTTCTGGGTGGCACGTGTCTATAACCCTCACTCTCTGGGAAGTTAAGGCAGGAAGACTGCAAGTTCAAGCCCAGGTTGCACAACTCAGCAACCTAGGGAACGCCTATCTCAAATAAACAACAAAAAGGGATGAGGATGTAGCTCAGTGTCAAGGCCCTGGGTTCAATCCCCAGTATAAAAGAACAAAGGAAGAGAGAGAGGAAGAGGGAGAGACAGGACAGGACAGGACAGGACAGGACATAATTACAAGATGCTTAGAGCTGGATGATTTCCTGGAGGATGGACAAGGGTCACCTCGTTAGGATGGCAGTTTGATTTTATAGAACGGACTCTCTTGGGTGTATTCCTTTAAGGAAAGGCATCAGATTAGGAATGATGGTTTCAGAGAAACACACCCACCACTAGTATTTTAAATCCACATTGTTATTCCATGTGAAGGAATCCTAAGTACCCTCAAACTATCACGTACCTTAGTTGTGCCGTGAACCATCCTCTATGGCTCAAGAACTAAATGAGCCCATACACATTCCATGAGCTTAAAGAATAGTGAGGGGCCTCTGGCACTAGCAGAAAGAGACGTGACAGTACAGCGCTCACACCCGGGTAGCAGTAGGGACAGAGGATGGGAAGCGAGGTGGAGACCAGAGAGCCAAGGGAAGCTGTGGCACCCAACAGCCTGACCTAGATCACTCTGGCTTCACACCAGCCTCCCACAGCAAGTCAGGGGCACTCTAGTGCCACAGGGCCTCATGACCAAACCTCCCTAAGCAGAGTTTTCCACAGAAGGATCAGCAAGCCTAATGCTGAAGCTGTCAGAAGCTGACCCACACTCACAGGCCCTAGGAAGGAGTCACAGCCATGGCCAGGTTGACAGCGCACGTGTTAAAGATACGGTAGGCACCAGGCCCTGTGGTCCAGACCTGTAATCCCAGTGCTTGTGCTACGTACCCGAGTTCGATTCCCCAGCACCACATAAGCTGGGCGTGGTGGCGCACGCCTGTAATCCCAGCACTCAGGAGGCTGAGACAGGAGGATTGCGGTGAGTCCATGGCCAGCCTGGGCTCTGAAGTGAATTCAGGACCAGCCTGGACCACACAGCGATACCCTGTCTCAAAAGAGAGAGAGAGAGAGAGAGAGAGAGAGAGAGAGAGAGAGAGAGAGAGAGTCGGGGAGCAGACACAGAAGGCTCCCTCACACTGAAGTCTTGTGCACTTCTGTGCCCCCAGCTGCTGAATGCCAAGCCCACCTCATGCTGCAGGCAGAGACACTGGATCCAAGTACTCAGGGAAAGCAGACTTTATTTAAAGCCTGCCCTCCACACCACTCCTGGACTCTCTCCTAATCACATATTTCTAAGAACTTCTCAAAGTCATAAGTCAACGCATATCTCAGGGGCTTCTGGGGTTACCTACTTTGATTAGAAAAGCCCTAAAGCTACCAATTTAGGATTAGCTTGAGAACCTCCCAGGTGGAGAAATAGGGTAACAACCAACACTAGCGCTATGAATTTACCAACAAGAGTTAGAGTCCCTGATTGGTCACAGGACCACTCTGTCCCAAGGAGGTCGCCATGGTTCAGAGGAGTTAAGAGCCTCCTCTGCCACAGCTATTCAGGAAAGTAAGGAAACAGTTCAGGCCCAGTAAAAACAACTCGCCCCCTACATACAAGTGTGCATTCAACATGCAGAGCACTAAAACTAACATAGGAAATGAGTTCTTAGATTCCACTCTCATACAAAAGGCCCAAAACATCTTCCCAAGAATGTGAAATTAGATGCCATTTGTCTCAGTCACTTGCTCATCGTGGGGACACAACACCTGACATCCACAACTGAAGGGAGGAAAGGTTTATTTTGGCTCGCACTTGAGAAGTCTCAGTCCACTCATGGTCAGCTGGCAACAGCAGAAGGACGTGGTGTGACGCAAGGCAGCTAAAGGCAGCAAAGCAACGCATGGTGGGAAGGAAGCAGAGAGAAAGAAGAAGGAAGGGCCAGTGGAAGAACACACCCTTCTAGGCCACACCCCCAGCAGTGTACCCCTGCAACCAAGACCCACCTACTAAGACCATGGGAAATCATCAATATCCAACTAACTGCTGCCTCAATTACTTATTCATTGCTGTGACAAAATACTGGACATGCACAAATTAGATGAGGAAAAGTTTATTTCAGCTCACAATTTTAGAAGGTCAAAGTTCACTCATGGGCAGCCAGCAACAGTGGAAGCACATAGTGGAGGCAGAGGTGGAGGCAGCTCCTCACAACACTGCAAACTGGAAATCAAGTCTCCGAGGAAGGGAGGAAGTAGCTTACACCTTGCCAGGTCCTGTCCCAGTGTCCTGCCCCTTCTGGGTCCAGCTTCAGTGATCGGCCCCTTCCAGGTTTAAGCCCTTAATGTACCTCATGCCTGGAATTTATAATCTACCACACACCTGTCTTCCACCACACAGCTACAATTGACCACATGCCCATAGTCCACTCCTCCAGACCAGGCCCCAATCTCCTAATGGCACATGATCCCATAGATAATCCATAACATCCACATATATGAGACTTTTGGGGGACATTCCAGATCCAGACCATAGTATTTTGCCCCTGGCTCCCAAAAGACTCACATCCACCTTCTCATGCAAATGCATTTCATCCTTCTCTAAGAGTTGCCAAAGTCTTAATTGTTCCAGCACTGCCTAAAAAAAAAAAGTCCAAGTCCAAAGTCTCCTCTGAGACATAAGGCAGACTCTCAGCTGTGACTCCCATGAAAACGACAAAAAGGTTAAATACTTCTAATACACAGTGGCACAGAGTAACCATTCCCATTCCAAAAAGGAGAAACAGCAAGGGCAAAAGGCAACTGGACCAAAACAATTTTGAAACCCAGCAGGACAAGGGTTAAATCTTATAGTCCCATATCCAGCACCTGAGATAAACCACAGTAAGATATGAACTAATCCCAGCACTCAGGAGGCTGAGAAAGGAGGACTGCCATGAGTCAAGGCCAGCCTGGGCGACACTGTGAGTTTAGGGCCGACCTAGACCACAGAGTGACACCTTGTCTTAAAAAACAAGGAATGAGCTCCAAAAGGCTTGGGTGGCCCCGCCCCCACAGTATGGCCGCTGGCTACAACCTCCCTCTTCTCCCCTTTGGACCTGCCCACAGCCTGCAGTCTTCCTCAAAGGACAATCCATGCTCCTGGCTTTTCCAAATTCTCTTGGTCTTCACTGCACCTCAGGCTTCTCCTTCATAACTACACATACTGTCCTCCCAGGGGCACACTGCCTGGCTCTAAGGCCTTCCTCCGAAATCTAGGTGGAAGCTCCCATGAGTCCATAACTCTTGCACTCTGCAAGCCTGCAAAGCCAGGACTGCATGAATGTTGCTAAGGTCTGCCACTGTCTTGAACAGTAGCCTCACCCCCAACTTTTTGCATCATTTTCCTCTGCCATTTTTTCCTACCTTTTGCCATGGAGTTGGCTAAAAGCCATGAACTGTAACCATGTGACAGTCTAGACACTGGGCTGCCTTGAGATTTCTTCCACCCGACTAAACAGTCTACCTTCCTTGATTTCAGTTGCAGGCAAAGTCTCTGGATGGGGCAAAATGCCAATAAACTCTCTGCCAAAGTGTAGTGTGCATGGGTTTTAGTTCAATTGCCAGTACAATTCTCCTTCCCATCTGAAATTTCTTAAGCCTGGCCTTTTCAATTCACACTCTATAAGCATTCTGGTCTTCTGAGCTCTGACCAGAATGTCCCATCAGGCTCAGCTGAGAGCACTCCTAGGTTTCTCCTGCTATCATCTTCAAATTTTTCCAAATTCTTCCTGCAAACCAGTTCCAAAGGCTTCTAAACCACATGGTTGGATAAAATCACGGCAATGACCCTACTTCTGGTACCGATCTCTGTCTTAGTTATATTTTCATCACTGTGACTCGGTACCCAACATTCGCAACTTAGGGAGGAAAGATTTATGTTAGCTCACAGTTTTAGGACATTGTAATCCATTCACAGGTGAGTGGCTAGAACAGGGCCGGGCTGGGCCAGACCACAGCCAGTCAGACACAGAGACAGAGATCCTCATGGCATGGCAGAACAGAGCCAAGTCTCAGAGAAGAAGGGTGGAACCAGCACACACTCCTCCAGGTCACGCCCCAACCATCCACCTCCTCCAGCCAGGCCACACCTCCCAACAATATACAATATCCATAAACAAATGAGGCTTTTGGAACCCATACCACAGTGATCCCATGATCCAGTCACCTTCTAAATACATGAAGTTTTGGGGAGAGATTCCAGATCAGAGCCATGACACTATTTCTATCAGTTATGGAAGAAATGATAATACCAGGGCTCCTACTCAGAGCAGGATCTCATTTCTAACTCTCACAAAGCAACAGACAATGTGCAATGTGAACAAGAATATCTAACTTCTTCTCATAATCTTGAAGCCCATGCTGATGCTAAGGCCCACTGGGATGGACAGGCAGCCCGCCGACTGGTGGTAGGTTAGGGCTGGAGAGTAGAGAAGGGGTCTGGTCTAGGTCTTTGTTCAAACGTGGGAAAAGAATTAAAGGCAATGATCCCAAGATTAGAAATTTCTCTGGGAATTATAATTTCAAGAAACATGCTGGAAATCAAACTAATTCTTGCTACCACAAAAACACAGGGAACATTCCATGTATCCACTGCCTGCTCCTACCCTATCGGTCACCCCATGCCACAGAGCTCCGAGAGCAAAAACGTGGTGTTCTTGAAGCCAATTTTCAAGGTTTAATTCTAACCATAGAAGGTAAGTTTAAAACCTTCAGTCTGGATGAGCTATTACCATTGTGAAAAGAAGGGCCAGGAACTCAGCTCACTGCTGCTCGAGTAGGAACAGTTCATGAGTAAGATGCTCAGTACACAGCCCATATCTTATTTCTCTAATCAGTGCAAGCTCTTCATGATGTACATGTGAAAAATACCAGACAGAATGATTGAGGCACGGGGAACACGCTGAAAGTGGCAATATTTCACACATCTTATCTCTTAGTCCCTGCAACACTCTTTCAGGTTGGAATTGCATTCTCCATTTTTCTGCTGGGAAGAGTTAAGTGAGGTCAGGTAATTCAGGATCCAGTCACCCCACGATCATACAGACAGTAAAATGGCACAACTGCAATGTGAAACAACTTGATTCCAAAGCTCACGGTCTCTCTACTGTACTATATGGCCATGGCCCCCTGTATGTTTGAGAACCGGCCCTGCACCCACTTGGATCTGTGTGTGTGTGTGTGTGTGTGTGTGTGGCGGGTAAGGAGGTACTATGGATCAAGCCCACCAGGGCTTTCACACTGAGCTACATCCCAGCCCATTGTTATTGTTGATTTTCAGACAGAATCTCACTACGTTGCCCAGGATGGGCTCAAACTTGTGATCCTCTTGCCTCAGCCTCCCAGAGTGCTGAGATTCTAGGCATGTGCCACCAGGCCTGGCTCATTTGGCTCTGGTACAGGTGTCACTAATGGTACTGATGGTAGATTTATCCTTAATCAGCAGAGAGATTTACAGGACTTTATTCTTCCTTCTGGAAACCATATAAAAGTAATGCTATTGTCTAGAGAAAATGCAGAAAAGAAAGCCTAGCTTCTCAGAGATATAGAAATCTCGAATATAGCACAAGAAGGAAAAAGATTAAGAGAGTAGTATTGCCAAATCAGACTACGAATTGTAATAAGACCAAAACAAACAAAAACACAGAGCTAGTTACATGATATACCACAACAATAAAGCAAAATCGTATGACCAGGAGCACATCTGAGGGAGTGTAACATTTTTTTTTTTACATCTTAGGCACTTCCTGCTTTCTGTTCCTCTCTGTCCAAACGGTGAACTTCTGCCTCACCTCCTGACAAATACCATGGGCTAAAAGAGGACAGTGGCACATCAGAGAGGGGGTGTGGCTGTGGGGACAAATGAGTCTGAGAGGGGGTCACATTCCACTTCCTCACCTCTAAAACAGGAATGAGGGGTCCCCACCCCCAGAGGCAACTGTGCACAAGTAGACTTCTCACCTGCCTATGCCTGTGACCCGTTTTCATTCACGTAGCATCACAGGCAGCCTGAGGAATCGGTGATGTATACAGGCACCCTGGGGAATCAGTGATGTACGTATGATGTATGATGTATGTATCGCACTCGGTCCTTTTCTATCCCCCACCCCGTCACCCCCGCCCTCTCCCGCCTCCTGGTCCCAGCCCCTCCCTCCCCAGAAGCCCGCCTCCCTGCTTCCTATCAGCTCTTGGTTACTGTGTTCTTTTTTCTCATTTATACTCAGGGTTCCTAATGTGAGTGAGACCAGGCAGTAGTGAACCTTGTGGGTCTGATTTACTTCGCTAACCATTAAGACCTCGAGGTGCCTCCATTTTCCTATAAATGCTTCAAATCTCTATTTATATTTTTATAAATCATACATACTTTAAATGAATAACTGCATTATAATTAAGCATGAAATAAGCAAGCTATAAAATGTAAAATAATGTACATGTATGCATAATAAAGATAACAAAGCTGGTCATGATGATACATGCCTGTCTTCTCAGAACTTGGGAGGCTGAGGCAGGAGGACTGCCAAGTTCGAGCCCCACCTGGGCAACTTAGCAAGGGTCTCCTAAAATAAAAAGAGCTGGAGATGTTGCTCAGAACAAAGGTCCTTGGCTCAAACCCCAAAACTAACAAAGTTGGGGGGGTCGGGGGAGGGGCCAGAAGAGAGTAACAAAGGTTTTGTTTTTTGTTTTGGGGTTTTTTTGTTTGTTTATTTTTGTTTTTTGAGACAGGGTCTCATTCTGTAGCCCAGGCTGATCCTGAACTCATTATGTACCAGGTTGGCCTTGGACTAATGGCAATCCCCCTGCCTCAGCCTCCAGATTATAGCATGCACCACCCTGCCCAGCTTTATGTGGTGCTAGGGAATTAAACTCAGGGCCTTGTGCTTGCTAGGCAAGCGCTTTAACTGCTAAACCATTCCTCCAGACCATAACAAAGTATCAATAGAATTTTTTTTAAGAGGAAATCTCTGGGGTTGTTTGTTCTTCCTTTTTAAAAAATTTTTTACACATTTCCCAAATACTCTATACAATTGACACAGATAATTGTTTCAGAAATTATACATTAGAAACAACAGAAGTTTCAACTGGCCATAGTAGCGGGGCATGGTGGTGCAGGCCTGTAATCCCAGCACTTTGGGAAACTGAAGCAAGAAGATCATGAGTTCAAGCCCCACACGGGCAGCATAACAACTTAGCAAGACTCCGTCTCAAAGAATAAAAAGGGGATGGGGATGTAGCTCAGAGTGAAGGCCTGTGTTCAAGCTCCGGTACCACAAATAACAACAGTAACAATAATAATAATAACTGGCCTGTGCCTGCATCCCAGTTACTCGGGAAGTTAAAGTAGGAGGATGGCGAGTTCCAGCCACCTAGGGCAACATGTCAAGACCTGGTCGTAAAATAAAAATGAAGGGGCTGGAGGAATTGCATAGTGGGTAAAGTGCTTGTCTAGCAAGTGCAAAGCCCTGAGTTCAACTTCCCAGCACCACATAAACCAGTCATGGTGATGCATGCCTATAATCCCAGCACTTAGAAGTTTGAGGCAGGAGGATTGCCATGAGGTCAGAATAAGCCTGGACTACAGAGTAAGATCCTGTCTCAAAAATAAAATAAAATAGAAAAACTAAATAATATAATTCATTTATTATTCAATATCAGAAAAATAAACCACAAAGAAGCCCTAGGCGAGGTCCTGGCCATGGTGGGCTCCTCCTCTAGCTGGCACTCTGCATACCTAGGGAAGGGTGCAGACGCCTCACAGTACGTGGGGACACACCTTATTGTATATTCAGAAGAGAAACTCATGGAAGTTTGAAGAAATACAGCCGATGTGACCAGAGGATGACTAATCCAGGACATTATCCGCAAAGGTTCAACTACCTGCACAGACAGCAGGGGTACCACAGACCAGCAGAGACAGTGAGTGGGAGGTGCGAGCCATGTGGTGTGAACAGGGGGGGCCCTGCTGGAGCAGAATCAAGAGACCCCTGCCATAGCCCACATAACACAAATGGAATGGGGGTGCATTCCTAGAATTCTAGTATCTGGAAAACTGAGGCAGGAGGACTGCCATGGGTTTGATGCCAGCCTGGGCTCCAAGGTGAGTTCAGGACCAGCCTGGGCCCCAGAGTGAGACCCTGCCTCAAAAATAAACAAACAAACAAAAGCCTCTTACAAGTCTAAATCAAAGACAGAAAAGAAAGCTTGTGAGGTGTTGCCGGGGCTGGACCTGGCAACAGAAGAACAAATGAGGAGGAACGTGATCGCGGGGGAGGACAGAGGAAGCCCACACCCAGCAGCCAACAGCAGCTCTGTGGCTTGAAAGACACCCGCGTGCCAACCTGCGTAAAGATGGGCTTGCACAGGATGGGGACCCACTGTTCTGGGATCTGCTCAGAACCTGACGATAAACTGACTTTTATTTGGAAGAGAAGTGGAGTAGACCACGCACAACTAGGCCACAACAGAACAGAGGGTACAATTCATGGAAGCAGATGTTGTCTGTTCGTGAGTATGAATTAGTATATGATTCAGGATGGCTGTTTAAAACACCGTCAGAAATGTGGCTCCCACACAGGTCACCCTATGCTGGGAGGTGTGCCAACACACTCATGGATGGGAACACACTTCCACATGAGCCCACCTGGGACCGGAGCCTGTCACGAGCTTGGAGGCCCCTGAGCAAGACTCTTCTGTGGTTTTAATTTGGTCATGACAGTCAGCATCCGTCTACCTTTGGAGAGTTTGTAGGAGCCTGGACTTGGGGGAGGTGCCACACTGCACCCCAGGGCTTGAACTGCACATGCCCAGCACACAGCATCTGTATCTATGAAGAGCTACACCAGGGTCTCCAATGGTTGCACAATGGCTGCACAGCCAATCTCAGATGATGGACAAGGGTACAGCCTCCGCTTGCCTAACATGAAGAGAGCCAAAGTTTTGCTCAAAGCCCAGAGCTACTTGGCTACAGGGCTGGTTGAACACCTCTCCTGGCTTCCGTTCAGTTCTCACTGGCCTCTGTGTTTCTATTATATTACAGAACAAACACATTTGTCCCCAGCCCAGGGAGCAAGGGGCTCTGGAGTGGCCGCCGTGGGAAGGGAGCTGAGTTGGCAAGAGCGGGCAAGGCTCCCAAGGACTCTGCGGGCTGAGGAGAATACACGCAACCCATGATTTTGTAATGATTTGGAAAGCGTACAAAGCACCCTGCGAGCGCTCTCATGGGAAAGAAGTTACCCCACCAGGGGACCAAGCTGCAACCATTGGTTTGGGGACTGTGTGCCTTTCGCTGTCAAAAGCAGTACCACTCCACTGCTCTCAGAAAGTAGTTGGTCACAGCTGGGCCAGTGTCATCCCAGCACTCAGAGAGGCTGATGCAGGAGGATCACAAGTTTGAGCCCAGCCTGAGCAGACTTAGTGAGACCCTGTCTAAAAATCAGAACAAAAAATTGGGTTGAGGATACAGCTTAGTGAGAAGGCCATGGGTTGTGGTCTCCAGCACAGAAAGAGAGAGACGGAGGAAACAGCCAGCCAGCAAGTCTGTCCAAGTTTAGGAAAATGGATAACCTTATAAATGCAAGGCAGACAGGAAGGTTTGCAGATTGTGTTCTACCCAAAGCTCAGGAAGTTTATGTAGCACCCCCAAGCAGCAGCCACCTTCCCTAGGGTGCACCCCGCTCTGCTCTCCTCAGGCTGCAAACTCAGCTGCTCTTCCTGATCGCCTTTCTTGGATGAACACCACAGGCCCGTATGTAAATCCCCTCGCACCACATGCGCCACAGAGTGGAGGCAGGAGCCAAGGTTTCTGCGCATTAGCCACTAGCTCCTTAGAGGATCTGAATGCAATTTCAGAATTAAGTCATTGTTTCGACGCCAGCCACGAGAGCCCCGCCAGGCTGTGTGCAGCAGGAGGACCCACAGTCGCAGCGCGAGACAGACGGAAACCCCTCCTTACTGTTTGACGCTGGGCACGCAACGCTGGCAGCGAGCTAAGGCAAGGCAGGGCCTGGAAAGCACTCCAAGCGCTTTCTAATTAGTGCTAACAAACGCACCACCACCATGGGTTGCTCTTGGTTTGGGGCAAAGTCGTAACTCAGGTCTAAACGGACGAATCTCGGCAGGAGCGGGGCCGCGGGGCGCGCCAGCTTGCAGTCTACTGGGGGACCGACGTGCCATTGTGGAGACAGGCTACAGAGCTCCTTTGGAAAAAGTACAAACTAATTACAGTACAAAGAGCAGGAAAGCCAGCGGGGAGAGAGCCACCGTCCAGGGCTGGGATTAATCAGGGCCAGTTCTCCAGATGAGGAAAGGCTGAAGTCCAGCCTGGAGAAGAGAAGAAAAGGGGGGCTGGGTGGGTAACTCCTGCAAGCGGCGAGGTGAGCGCAAGAAACAAAGAAGCCCCCTCTGGTGCGTCTGGGGTGTCAGGGCTCAGCCGCCTCTGCCAGTAGCTGCAGCTGCAGCTGCCTCCCAGACAGGCAGGAGGAGGATCTCCTGCGCTCAGGAGCTAGAGGTCACCTGGGCAACTGAGACCTTGTCGTTTTAGTTGTCTTAGTGCCTGTTAATGTGACAAAATATTGGATTTCAAGGTATTTTCATATACACATGTTACATGTTTTAACCACATCCAATAATCCCCATCTTACCCTCTCACCCTCCCCCAACACCCATTCCCATCCTCTTGTCTACTAAGTGTCCCCTCTACTTTAATGCCAGCTTTTTTCCTTTTTCAGTACAGTGGATTGAACACAGGGCCTTTACTCTGAGGCGCATCTCCAGCCCCTTTTTTATTGCTTACTTGAGACAGGGTCTCGCTAAGTTGCTACATTGCCTAGGTGGGGCTTGAATTTAGGATCCTCCTGCCTTAGCCTCTCAGAGCTGAGACGACAGCCTGCACCACCAGGCCCAGCTTTTTTTCCCTCCATACGAAGAACACAGAATATACCTGCATCTAGCTTATGCCACTTAACATGTCCTCTGTTTCACCCATCTGCCTGCAAATAACACGATTGTGGTCCTCTTTACAGACGAGTAACAGTGATAGTGTACACACTCCACAGCTGCTGCATCCACGCACCTGTGGGCACATGGCTGGGTCTGTGTCGGGACTCCTGCACACAGTGCCGCGGGGACCATGGGCACACGGCAGCCCTACAGCACACTGGCCCCGTTCTCAGGACATGCCAATGAGCCTAGGACCAGGCCACAGCCATGGCAGTGGTGCTGTGAGAAGCCTCCACATTGACTTCCACAGTGTATGTGCTGGCGGACACTCGCCAGCGCCAGAAGCACAGAGGGCGTGGGTGGTGCAGAGGGTGTGGACTCCGCATGGCATTCTTTTGATTTGGATTTCCCTACCACCGAAAGATGCTGAATATTTTTGCACTTACTTACTGGCCATTTGTACTTCTTTTGAGAAGTGTCTGTTCAGTTTACTTGCCCATCTACTGATTGGACTATGTGGGTTTTTTGGTAAATTTTCTGAGTTCTTCATATACTCCACATATCAATCCTCTGTTAGAACGGTAGCTGACAAGGGGTTTCTCTCGTTCTGCAAGGCTAACTCTTCACGCTGTGGGGTGTTTCCCTCACCGGGCCATCCCTTTGGTGATCCCTGCGGTCCCCTCCTCTGGAGCCCCCTCAGGAAGTCTCTGCCTGGGCCTGTGGCTCCAGGGGTTCCTCTACGTTTTCTCTAGCAGTTTCAGTTCCAGGTTTTACACCTTAGCATTTCCATCCATTTCAACTCACTTTCCTATGGGGTGGAAAAGGGGGATCTAGTTTCAATCTTCTACATGTGGTGTCCAGTTTCCAGCACTGTCACAGAGGCTGCCTTTCCTCCAGCGCATTTTTGGATCCTTTGTCAAGAATCCCGCGGCTCTAGTTACACAGGTTTGCTTCTAGGTTCTCCACTCCACTGCATGGGTCTGTGTGTGGGATCAAAATACATGGTGAATATTTTTTGAGAAGTTTATTATGTAAAAGAAATGTTGCCATTAATCCCTCTCAAAATACACTCCCTTGCTTCCGGCATACATTCCATCACTCTCGCCACTTTCTGAAGCAGTTCTGGAAATTCTTTCCTGTCTTTATGAGGCACAATCAAAAATACAGTGAATGCTGCTGCCCTGTGTCATCCAAAGGAAAAGCAGGCTCGTCATAACCACCAGGCGCAGTGCACGGGCCTGTAATCCCAGCACTCTGAGTGGCTAAGGTAGGAAGATGCCAAACTTGAGTCCAGCCTGGGCTATTTAGCCACTTAGCAAGACCTCATCTCCAAATCAAAACCAAAAATGGGCAGGGGATGGAGCACAGTGTGAAGACCTCGGGTTCAATCCCCAGCACTGAAAAAAATAAATAAAATTAGAATGTGTCTTCATCTACCTTAGGCACCAGATCTGGTACTGTGTGACTTCTGGCTCTTCTTCAAAGCCAAAATGACCACGAAAGGTAAATATTTTTGAATGGCAGGAGTTTAGGAAAGGAAAACTGTGGACCCTTCCGCACTTCCCGGAGGCTGTTTTTCAATTTCCCCAGACCTAGTAGCTAATGTTTCAGCTTCATGCAGACACATTCCCCAAATACACCCAGATTAGTCCCCGTTCTTTTCCCAACCCAAAGAAAGACCAATCGCCAAAATCACTCCATAGCCCCGGACCCCGGGTATATTCAGAATAATCCCGGCCCCTATAGAGGGATATCTGCTCGTGTTCCCTCTTGACTTCTTCTCCGCCAGGAGTCTTTCTTTTGTCTTTTGTTTTATTCAATAAACTTTTGCTTGCTTTGAGTCTTACTCTGTAGTCCAGGCTGTCCCTAAACTCACTATGTAGCCCTCAAACTCAGAGCAATCCTCCCGCCTTGGCTTCCCGAGTACTGGGATTATGTTTATGTGGTGCTGGGGAATTGAATTCACGGCTTAAGTGTTCTAACAGTGGTACTATTCTTCCAGCCCCCATCTACTTTATTCTTAGCCATACGAGAGAGCATGGACCCAGGAACCTCCCGCAACTACTTCTGTGGGAAAAGTGGGGTCTCAACATTTTAAATTGATAAAGGACATTCAAGCAGCCACATCAGCACAACTGACAATACTCACAAAAAGGGACTTCCAGAACTGCTTCAGAAAGTGGCGAGAAAGGTCAGTTAAGTGTGTTCAAGGCAAAGGGAGAGAATTTTGAGAAGGATTAATGACACTGCGTCTTTATTCCAATAAATCACTGTTTTTCAATCCCACCTCTGATGTGTCTGTGCGTGCCGGCACGGTGCTGGTTCTGTTACTGTGGTTTGTAGGGCAACGTTAGGCTGGGTATTGTGACGCCCCAGACTTGGATTAAGACGATTTGGGCTAATCTAGGTCTTATGTGTTTCCACGGGAATTTTAGGATTTTTCTTCTGTAGTTCTGAGAAGAATGTCACTGGAATTCTGAGGGGGACAGTAATGATTCTGTAGACTGCTTTATGCAGAACAGCCATTTTAACACTACCAATTACTCTGATCCAAAAACATCTTCTGATGTCTTCTGTCATATTTAATTTCTTTCTTTAGAGTTCCATAATTTTCATAACCTCCTTAGTTAGGGTGATTCCCAGGTAATTATTACTACTAAGCCGTTTTCTTGATATCTCTCGTGGCTAGCTCATTACCAGTATCTGGAAAAGCTACTGATTTTTTTAGAACTAGTTTTGAATCCTGGATGCATATATTTCAAGATACACATCTAGTTGTTGTTTTTGGTCCCCCCACCCCCACTCCCGTTTTCAATGGGCTGGTGTCATTGTCCATCTACTCCCCACCCCATCCTCCCAAAGGCTCCCAGCTTCCCAGGCACAGAGAACCCACTCAGGATGTCTTGGCCAAACACCAAGGTGAGAGGGGCATAGCGTAAGATGACAGCCAGGAGATAGGGACAGTTCAAAATTAAGAGGCTGAGCCACTTTCCAGCCCACTGGTGAACATTATTTCAGTTAACTAGGACCCCTAAAAACACACCTCACTGTGTCAGAATCATGGACAGTTCGCTGGATGACAATGAAGTCATTGACATAAATTACCTTTGTCACTATGAGGTCACATGATCAAAGTGAGCTGCTCATTGGCCAGTTCATCATCAAATCTGCCTTCCCTGAACCATGGTTGGAGCAGCGAGTGTGAAAAGGAGGGCTCAAACAGACAAGGCCATGTGGGCTCCCCCAAATCCTGGTGCCTGCTCCTCCCCTAGGGCTCCGTCCACTGCCATCCTGGTGCTTCCACCAACGGGGAGCCCTGAGCAGCACCCCAGATGGTTTTCTGTACTCTGAGCTCTATTCCACTAAGGTGGTCTTGGCCTCCAGACCGTGCCCCAGCCACTGTCCTTTCCTCTCGATACCAGGTCGGGAGGAATTACGCAATATAAAGAGAAGACAGGCAAGGCTCCAGCAAAGAGTAAGGTAGTGAATCCCAGCACGTAAAAAACCCTGCTCCACGCCTGTGCCCAGAGGAGTGAGGGCCCGTGGAGGCACTAACACAGAAACAGACGGCAGTACTCTGACTCCAGTACACACACACACCCACAGAAATGGCCAGGGCCAAAACTGGCCCAACCCCTGACCCCTTCCCTGCACAGTTGCTTCAGACACCGCTAATATCCCATGTAAGTCAAAATAATCCTACAACACCATGTAATTCCCACTTTACAAACACAGAAGCAGAGACACGAGGCTGCTCAACTGCCTGTCCCCAGTGCCAGCTGACACGAAACTTGCACACTGCGTGAAGGCTGCACAGCCGCGTACCAGCCTCTCCAGCCTTCCCTCGCCCCCACACAGCGGTTAACAAGCTCTCCACATAAAAACAGCCCTACATGTAGAGAGTCCACACAGGGCAAGAACTGGTGGAAGACCTGAGGTACAGCTCAACGCCCAACAACAAGCAGAGGTCACCCCTAAAGAGAACATCCATCTTGTGCTCACCCCACAGGTGATCGATCAGCCAGTATTTAAAACATTAATACATAAGAGAGCCGAGCCAGGTGGCATGGGCGTGTACTCTCAACACTCTGGAGGCTGAGGCAGGAGAATCAAAAGTCCAAGCCCAGCATGGGCAACTCAGAGACTCGCCAGACTCTGTTCCCAACAAAAACTAAAAATGAGCTAGAGGTGTGGCTCAGTGTGAAGGTCCAGGTTGAATAATCACAAAACAAAACAAAAAAACTATGCACCAGACTCTTTTCTTTTTTTTGGCCAAAATTCTTTTTATCAGTACATATTTATGACACATAATAAGAACATTCAGCTTGAGACACTGGGATGCACACCAGTACATACCACACCTTGGTCGTCTTCCCCCCACTACCATCACATCCTTCTCCCTCTGCACAAAGTCTATCTCCCTATTTTCTTCCATCTTTTCCTTTGCTCTTTTACCATTTATTAGTTTGGTTTTCTCACAGGAGGCACCTTGGTGATATTTAGCCTTCTGTGTCTGATTCATTTAGCTAAGCATGAGAGGCCAGACCCTGTTCTCGTATCCCCCCCGTACTGGGTTTCCAGCTCAGGGCTCTCACACTACGTTCCATCCCCAGCCGTTGTTTAGTTTTGATTTCAAGCCAGGATCTTGCTAAGTGGCCTCAAACTTGACATCTTCCTGCCTCGGCCACTCCTAGTGCTACAACGACTGGCCTGCGCCACTGGGGTGTAGTTTCTTCCATTTCATACGGCAGATAACCATTACATCCAACTCAGGCTCGACCACGAGCCTGTACTTTAAAGCCCTGGAAATGTTTCATCTGGACCTGCTGACAGTACCAAGCGGCACTGCCTCTCCACGGGACAACTGACACTCCCACTGTCCACAGCTTCCAGCGCCAACGTTCGACCAGAAGATGACTGAGGCATGCTCCTGCTGCCCGGCTCCTCGGACTCGAGCAGAATCTAATACTTTGCTCCTGGTATCACACTGCCACGTGGACTGAGGAGGAGAGAGGCGGAAGTGGCCGGTGGGCAGCTGTGTGTCCTCCTTGAGGGGAGCTGGAACGCGGAAGGAAGCGGGAGGAGGGCTCTCACGGAGGCTTTACCAAGGGCGATAAGATTCACACCCCTCCCCAACACACTCAGCTTACTTATTCACCACTACAGCTGTGTCACGTGAGGTCAACTCATAACACTGTCATTACCAAGACCATACATGTTACAGCCTCATTTTACTACTGTGATAGAATTTCCATTCAAGGGAATGAGATTAGGTGACTACTGCAAGCTTAGAAGGCCTCTTTTCCTGTCCTTTCAGCTTTCTGAGAGGCTGACGTAGGAGGATTGCAAGTTCAAGCCTAGTCTGGGCAAATTTAACAAGACCCTGTCTCAAAATAAAAATTACAAAGTGGGCTGGGGGTGTAGCTCAGTGCAAAGGCCCTGGGTTCCATCCCCAGTACCATAATAATAAATGCATAAAAGTAAACCTTTCGTAAAGCATACCACAGATTTTCATTTTAATTGGAAGAACAGAAATAAATTATAATGTCTTCTAACAAAATTAAGAAATGGAGGACTAGAGGAATAACTCACTGGTTACAGCCCTGGCCTAGCAAGCGCTAAGTACCTGAGTTCAATACTCCAGCTCCCCGTAAGCTGAGCGTGGTGGCGCATGCTTGTAGTCCTAGCACTCCAGAGGCTGAGACAGGAGTGCCCTGAGTTCAAGGCCAGCCTGGGCTATATAGTGAACTCTGAACCAGCCTGGACTACAGAGCAAGACTGTCTCAAAGAAAGAAAGAAAGAAAGAAAGAAAGAAAGAAAGAAAGAAAGAAAGAAAGAATGTAGGTTATTCCCAATAAAGGCCCTAGCGCCCAGTCACATACCCCTTCTTCTTTGCAGTACTGGGAACCAGAAGCCGACCACTGAGCTAAACCTCTACTTCTTTTTATTTGACACAGGGTCCCCTTACATTGCCCCAGCTAGCCTCAAACTCACCAATCTTCCTGGCTCCGAACAGCTTGCTAAGCAGCTGGGATTATAGGTGTACGTCATGGCGCTGGGCCCCAACCTTTTTATAATTCCTTCCCCTGCCCCATGGGCTTTAGACAACTGTGTGTCAGTGTGTCACTTCGAGGTGGGAGGGAGAATCCAACTACCTCCTGTGAGTGACAGAGGCTCTGGATTTCTGTCCCTTACCGCTTCCTTTCCATCTTCCCATGGCTCTTCCCTAGCAGTGGGCAGTGATCCGCTTTAGATCTGCACCCCCCATCTGCCAGGCAGGTGTCCCACAGAAAAAGCTCAGAGCCCTGTGCTCTCCCTGCAGCCTGAACCTCACCCGGCCAGCCCTGCAGGCTTCTGCTTTCATGCAGGTACGCAGGGGCCCTGGGCCCGGCCTTCTGCAGAGCCGCAGGTCCGTAGCTCTGGGATCTTGGATGCGTCTGACTGGAGACAGAGCCTGTCAGCACCAGCTTGGTCTAACAGGCAGGCCGCAAGGTAGCTAAGGAACAGGTGCTGACCACACTCCACAAACCAAGACGGGGGTCGCAGAAAGCAGGACCCGGTGGCCAAGGGTGCCTCGCTGGTGACCACGGACAAGACCAGCCCACCTTGCTAGGACTCCGTACCCCAGCTGCTGTCCTTGAGGCAGGCAGCTCTAAGGGCTGTACCTTTTCTCCCAGCATCCCCATAGGCTCCCTGACTCCTCCTCTGCTTCTTCTCCTCATATTCCTCCAGGGACACACCTCTTGAAATGTAAATACTAAAACACACACAGAGGAGGGCTGGCACATGCATTCATGTGCAAAGGCCCTGGGCTCAAATCACCAGTGCCATGAAAACAAAAACAAAGGCCTGCTCACCACTGCCATGCTCTCCTAGTGGTGGGACACTCTTCAGCCTTCGCACAAGTAACTTAAGCCTCACAGAAGGCATGTCAGATGAGGGGAGCAAGGTACAGGGCCCAAGGGCCCCTCCGAGTGGCCGGGCCTGGCACCCTGCGGTGTGGCTCCAGGACCCGGCTTACCTGTGAGCTGTGCTGCCACACTCCGACTAGGAGGCAATCTGGGCACATGCCTATTACCCAGAATTCGGGGAGGGGGGCAGGGGGGAGGTTGAAGCAAGAGGGTCACAAGTTCAAGCCCAGCCTGGATAACTTGGTGATTCCCTGAGACTCTGTCTCAAAAATTAAAAAGGGAAAAAGGGCTGTGGAGGTTGTAGCTCAGTTCCAGGCCTGGATGATTCAATTCCCAGCACTAATATAAATAATAAAAAAAAAAATTTTAAAAAGGCAGCTACCCTGGGCAGCATGCCCTCAGGCACCGTCATCCTAGCTGGCCGGCAGGTTCCCCTGCAGGTCAGGGAAATGAATACCGCATCAGAGTGCAGTGGGGTGAGACCTGGGTAACACAAGTCCCTTCTGGTATTCATGAGACAGAGATCACACAGAGAAATAAACATTGCACGCTTCCCCAGGGCCGGACGGCTCTGTGTGCACGCCCGCTTCGCAGCAGGCACAGAACTCTTTAGATGCTTGCTCTGGAACATTCTGCAACTCAGTAACGTCTTGCTCTGTTGCCCTCGCTGGAGTCACTTGAGATCTCCCTGCCTCAGCCTCCTGAGTAGTGGGAAGTACAGGTATGGGTCATCAGAGTACTTCTTCAAGTAGTCTGAGCCAGTACTGTAGCACACACTTCTAATCCCAGCACTCGGAAGGCTGAGGCAGGAGGATCACAAGTTCAAAAATAGCCTAGATTACATAGGGGATTCATGGCCTACAGCGTAAGGGGGCAAGCTGAAAGTCTGATGACTTTCATTATATTATTTTGTCCTTCTTGGCTCAAAAGATGATTCTGAAAAGAATCATTTGGCAATCCCAAAAGTAAGTAACATAAAGAAGATTTTTTTGAACTACATTAACTGGTAAGATGTTGTATATTTCAATATTTAACAGCAAGTGTGAAGCCAAGCCCAGTGGTATAGCAACTGGGAGGCTGAGGCAGGACAACTGCCATGAGTTCGAGGCCAGCTTGGGCCACATACTGAGTTCAGGATCAGCATGGACTAAGAGCAAGGCCCTGTCTCAAAACAAAACAAAAATATGAACAGCGTATCTGCTGACCTCAAGCTACACGCCGCCCCCTCCACCTGCCTATAGTCAAGGTGGCCGGCCACACCGGTCTGCCACGGGATTTTCATCATCCCCACCTGCACGCTCTGGAGCTTCAATCAGCTATAGTGTAAGTTTTGGGTCTGCTTTTAGAAATTCTCCATAAATGGTTCACATTCCTAAGTGCTTTTCCCCTGAATGTATGTCTTTTTTTCCCACAGTAAATGTGGGGGAGTCCTCTGCTTGGGCTACGCAGCCAACGCGCTCTCTCCTGCCGGGAATGGGCCCAGGCAGATGGCGGTGCAGACCCCCTCCACCCCCGAGATGGGTTTTGGGCAACGCCATGTCTTTGCCTTTGTCATGAGCCATGACGAAGGAACCCAGCGCCAGCACCTCAGCCTGGGATATCACCAGCCTAACTTTAAAACCCAGATGGGGTCCACAATGGTCAGCCCTTCAGGGGGCAGAGGCGGCAGGGCGAGAGGGGCTAGCAGAATGACCAGTCTGGGGTCTCTCTCCGAGTGGGAGCTAATCCTCTTTTTTTTTTTTTAAATTTCGCATCGTTACTATTTTCATTTACTTTTTGTGGTCCTAGGGGTTAAGCCCAAGGCCTTCACACTAAGCTACATCTCCAGCCCATTTTTTTTAGTTCTGACCTTGAGACCAGGTCTCGCTTAGTCATTAAGCAGCCCGGGCTGAGCCTGACCCTGTGATCCTCCTGCCTCAGCCCTTCATTTCTACTGATATATGTTTATGATACATTATAATTCGATCCAATCTGGAAAATGATCCATATACATTCTGGACCTAAATCGCTTCTGCTTCCCCTTCCCGCACAAGCGAGCTCTCTCTTCTCATCACTTATGTTATGTTTCTGGGCATCCACAACGCTAAATTCCACAAAGATGGAAAGTGTTCAGTTACCTCATGCTGGACCAGAGCACAGCCCAGCTCTAGCACAAGATCAGCTACTCTTGGAGATAATAAATTATATCTCTAATTGTTTTAATGGTTTCACGGATATGTTTTAAGTTACTTTTTTGTTGCTGGTACAGAATGCCCAATATCCACAATTTAAAGGAGGAAAGACTTATTTTAGGGTACAGTTTCAGTCACAGTCCATTCATGGGAGGCTGGTAATGATGGAAGCACATGGCAGAGGCTGAGGTGGTCACAGCATGGCAGACAGAGGCCCAGAGAGGAGGCAGGGCAGAGCTGCCCCTCCAGGTCCTGCCCCAGTGATCCACCCCTTCTGAGTCAGATGCCAGTGGCCCACCCCCTCAAACTAGGCCTCCGGTTCTCAATAGCACACGGCTCCACAGGTACCCCACTACATCCAAACACACGACACTTCTGAGGGACACTACAGATCCAACCATTACAGGATGCAACGCAAGGCCCTCACTCTAAGCGGTAGTCCAGCCCCTTTTTCCTCTTTGAGACTGGGTCTCAGTAAGTTGCTAAACTGCCCAGGCTGAGCTCAAACTTGCAGTTCTCCAAACCCAGCCTCCCAATGAGCTGGGATTACAGGCCTGCAACACCAAGCCTAGTTTATTTTAAATAGCGCAATTGTTTGACATAAATGAGGCATGACCTTGTTCTTATACACCACACAAAACTCAGCAGAGGACTAGAAGGTAAAGACATGGGCCCCACTGTTTCCCTTAACTTGAGGGGTCTATGAGGATCCAAATCCCCACCCCAGAATATTAGCTCAGAAATACATCAGGCTGCTTTGCATTAACGCCACCAAGCTTTTCTAATGACGCGGAAGCCCTCCAAGCAGATGATGTGACCACAGCTAATTCCATGTGGGAGACAATGCAAGCTTATGTGGCTCAACCCGACACGGATATGCCTACTCCTTGTGTTTTGTTTGTTTTACGGTACTGGCTCTCAGCCCAAGGCCTTCACTCTGGGCTAGATCTACGTACCCCGACCACTTTTGAGTTTTGATTTCAGAGAACATCTTGCAGCTGGCTGAACGGCCCACACTGGGCGGGAACTTGCACTCCTCTCCGCCTGACCTCCGAGAGTGCTGGGCCTGCGCCCGAGCCTAGCCTATAAACACAACTACTCTTAACTTTCACTAAAGCCATCTTCAAAAAGGACCATTTGGAATCACCACAGATTCCAGGAAATGTGCTGACTCTGAGGAGAAAACTGCACATACAGGAAACAGAACCGGGAATTTTGCTTCACACCCCTCTGGAACCCCGGGTAGCTGCAGCACCCCACATAGGCTCAGGCCGATGCTCCAGCATCCAGGAGAAGGTACACTTGGTTTGACATAAAATATGCCTGCTTTAATATGGAACACAGAATTTACATGTTATACAGCTCTAGTTTATATTTTTGATACAGCAACCCAACTAACTTTAATATATGTTAGAAGGCAAGAATCACACATACTAACTCATTAGATGAGCAACATAAGAACCAGGCCCTGTGGTGCCGGCCTGCAATCCCAGCACCTGGGAGGCTGAGACAAGAAGATCACAAGTTCAAGACCAGCCTGGGAAACCTGCAATACTCTGTTTCAAATAAACAATAAAAAGAGGTCAGCATAAAATAAGGAAAAGAGAGAAGGAAGAGAGCAAGAAGACAGACTGTGGGGAGGGGCAGAGGCGCGGGGTGCTAAGGGAACGTGAAGGGGAAAGGTATGGGATAGGTAAATTTCAACTATGTATTAAAAAGGGGGGGTTGGGTATGTAGCTCAGAGAGAAGGTCCTGGGTTCAATCCCAAGTACTGCAAAAAGAGAGAGAGAGAGAGAGAGAGAGAGAGAGAGAGAGAGAGAGAGAGAGAGCAAGCAAGAGAGCACGCGTTATACAGGAGCACCTAGTTCATTAAAGAATTTAGACAGTCAAGACCCAAGGAGAGTAAAAAGTGAAGCCCAGCGTGGTGGTGCGCACCTGTAATCCCAGCACACAGAGGCTGAGGAGGAGGGCTATGCGCTTGGGACCAGCCTGGCCTACACAGGGAGTTCCAAGGCAGCTCAGACTCCATAGAAGGACTCAGTCTCAAAGACGAAACAGGAGAGTGTCAAGTGAATTCTCCCTTAGAGCCTACTACGCACCCAAGTCTTACTCCCATCGCCATCAGAAATCTCCACTAAGAGCTGGGGCAACTCCTTTAAGAACTAATTCTTAAATTTCTGCATACACTTGGACATATTAGAATGTGAACGGATCATTGTGCACACACTTCCCATAAACAAATTTTTCACTGAATAGATCTTGGATCAATTCTCATATCAGGACATACAGGCCTACCTCATACTTTTTCAAAGCTGCATGATATTCCTAACACAAGTATTTGATCACTTATTTAAACTATTCCCTGACTGTTGGGCATTTAGGTTAGCTTCATTTTTTCTAGCCACCTAAATTACTTTCATTAATTCTTCACAATGTACACAACTCATGTTATTTTTCCATTTGCACTTAATCTTCATATATATATATATATATCAGTACTAGGTACTGAACACAGGGCCTTTGCTCTGAGCGATATCCCTAGCTCCTTTTTATTGTTTATTTGAGACAGGATTTCACTATATTATTATGTTGCCCAAGCTGGGCTTGAACCTGTGGATCCTCCTGCCTCAGCCTCCCAGAGTGCTGGGATTACAGCCTGGCTTTAACTCATTCTTGATGTAGCTTTGCTGACTTCAATACAAGTGAATTTTCTATCCATCCACCGCTGCAGTGCAATGTGTGCTGAATGGTTCACGAGCCTTGTGCTTTTCTGCCAGTTTGGGTGTAAGTGGCTTCTGCTAATTTCTTTGATTCCTTCCATGGTGAGACCAGTCTGCTCTCTTTGAATCTGGGCAGACTGATCACGGCTTCCGCCAAGAGTGAGTGGCACAAGTGGTGTCATGTGACTTCAAAAGTCAGGTTATAAGACTCTACACAGCTCTACTCGATCTCGTGAACATTTGCTCCCCTAGAATGAAGCCCCTCAGAGCCCCCACTTTGGAAGTGGCCATCATGCTGGGGGACACACAGGCCCCACTTTGAGAGCCCACCTGCCACTGTCCTGGTGCACAGGTGGGCCTAGTAAGGCAGGGGCCCACGGGAAGCTCCCAGGCAGGCCCAGTCCCGGCGGCTGGAGTCTTTTCAGCTGGGCTTCTGTACTGGTTCAGGGCATGGAGTAGACATATATACACACCCTCGCTGCTGGGCTCAGTCTGAATCGTTAATCTGAAGATTCTATGGGTGCAGAAGGGGCTGGTGATTCCAGTCCCCTCTGTTTTGGGGTGATGGGCTACCCAATGCTCTATAACTGAACAGCACCGGCAGGTCTAGCTGCCTCACCACACAACCCTGTGCTCACCCCAAATCTACAACTTCAGGCCATAAACACAAGACCAAGACCTCAAGATCTAGACTAGGAGCTCAAACTGGTCTTTAAAGTATGGAATGCTCTTTTCCAGCCCATAAACCAAAAATACCTACTCTCCCAGAAGAGAAAAAGGCTATGTGCCTTAGTTATGTTTTCACTGCTGGAAAAAAAAAAAAAAAACACCCCTACAACTTAAGGAACGAACGATTTATTTTAGCTCACAGCTTCAGAAGGTCTCAGTCCACTCATGGGTGGCCGGCAATGGTGGAAGCACAAGGCAGAGGCCCAGCAGGAAGAAAGCGGTTCACGGCACAGCAGGCAGGAAGCCACGTGAGCACAGGAGAGCAGTGCTAGCATACATCCTTCCGGGTCATGTTCCACCTCCCAAACAGAATCCATCTCTTAACAGCACATGGTTCCACAGGCATTCTACAACATCCAAATACATGAGGCTTTTGAGGAACATTCCAGATCCAAACCATAGCACCACGACAAAAAAATACATACACAAATAAGAAAAAATAATTTAAGAAAAAGGCCATGAGTGCATTTTTAAAAATGTGTAAGACCCTATACAAATGAACTAGTGTGTGTGTACGTGTGTGTGTGCATGTGTGTGTGTTACGTGTGAGTGAGCACTGTTTCTTTTCATTCCACTAGAGACATTCAAATGCAAATCCGCAGTGAACTTGGGGTTTAAGATTCCAGCAGGCTCTCTGGACTTCAGTCTCACAAACCCATTCATAAATTGACAGCCTTCTCAACTCAACAAATTACAGTTCACACTAACTCTAATACCCTTCGTCAAGGTGACAGGAATGTTAACAAATCTGAACATGGATGAAGGAATTTTTAAAAAATAGAAACAAATAAAGGAATAAAAATGGCAAAGCAATATTCCTAATGTCACAATGGCAAAAGTTGGATAGTAAGGTTAAAGCTTATTTGTAATTTTTGATTTCAGATATTTTTACTACAATGACTGTTACTTCTAAAACCTTACTTATTTACTCATTGACAAGCCCAGGTCCTTCATATGGAGCTACATCTCTTTCCTTTTCTTTTTTGAGAAAGGGTCTCATTCTGTAATCCAGGCTGGTCCTGAACTATGTAGCCTAGGCACCACCATACCCAGCTTACACAGCACTGAGAAATCAAACTCAGGGCTTCACACTTGCAAAGCAAGAGCTCTAACCACTGTGCTATTCCTCCAGCTCAATCTGAGACAAGGTCTCACTAAGTTATTAAGTTGCCTGGGCTCAAACTCGACCTCTTCCTGCCTCAGCTCCTCAGTCGGGGGTTACAGGCCTGTACCACTGGGCCTGTCTTAAAATTTATTTTTAATTTGCTTAATGAGTAACATAAAGACACTGGTTCATTTACAGATTAATACTGGAAGCCAGCTCCTGGTGTGAAACAGTGATAGCCTGAGCTCTGTCCCTGCTCTGCACTGACATTCCCGATAAACATACGTCCCTGGTTTCACGTGGCGCTCTACAGACCACATCTTCCCTCTTCTCCAGGAGTCAGGCAGGCCCACAGAAATCAAGGCTACTCAAGACCCTGGCAGGCCATCCCAAGCTGGGAGAGGGGCACCTGGCTGTCTGCCAACCCACAAAGGTGGCCAACGCCCTTAAAGGGGGTACATTTCCACTCACACCAAATCCAGCAAACAGCTCGAATATCAAGAGTCCCACCCATGGCCTTCCCAACCTGCTCACCCCTTCCGTGCCCACTCAGGGGGTGCAGCCATCTGCCTTGGGCTGTCCTGTTAAACTGTGCACCCAGTGCCTGGCAGGATACAAGGTGACCTGACAGCTTGTGCACTCGGAAGGGGCTGCAGCAGCGTGCACACGACAGATGGTCCAAAGGCCCAAGCTGACCTGCACAACTTATCACGTGACCCACACACTAGCCTGTGGGAGTCCCAGAGCATCGACCATGCACAGTTTTGGCTACCCATCCCTGCTAGAGCAGAATCCGCAGCTGGTTCTCATCCTCACAAGTACATCTGTGCCCAGTCCAGTGTGGGCAGCATTGTGGTACGAAGCCCTCCATATGTAAATACATCACTTTCTCAAGCTGTTGTTATTATTATGCATTACAAATACATACAAATTAAAGAATAATAAAAGAAAATGAATAGATGAATACATCTTTTTAAAAAAAACCTGAATAGCCAGCCTGGTAGCACAAGCCTAGAATCCTACCACTCTAGGAGGCTGAGGCAGGAGGATCACAAGATTAAGCCCAGACTGAACAGCTCATGACTTACTGAGACCTTGTCTCAAATTTAACAAAAAATAAGGGAGAAGGGAGGTGAGGATTTGACTCTGTGTGCTATGTGAAGGTCCTGAAACTTGATAACCAGTACCAAAAAAAAAAAAAAAACGCGGAAACTGTGACCCTCGGCATGGTGGGCAAGTTGAGTAAATAGTTTTACAAGGTGGGAAAAAGCATACCCCCGTTCTGAAGAGAAAGCCCTCATCGTCATCGTCCTCATGCACTCCGAGAGGGAAGCAGCACCAGGCACAGCCCAGGCACCACAGGGAAGGCATTTCATTTCCACCCGCCCTTACGACACTAATCCCTCTAATGAATGCTCTATAATGCTGAAGGCCGCTCTTGGCGGGACAGAACACAGCCACTCAAAAAGAAATGGTCAGCTGGGACCTGTGGGGCAGGCCTGGAATCCCAGGACTTTGGGACACCCATGCAGGAGGAGCACACATTCAAGTCCAGCCTGAGCAACATAGTGAGACTCTGTCTCAAAATCAAAAACAAAAAATGTAGCTCCGCGTGAAGGCCCTGGGCTCAATCTTCAGTACCAAAGAGAAAAGAAATGGCCAAGAAACAAATTGGTTTCTTTTCCGTAGAGCAGGGACCCTCCACCAGGGTCAAGGAAGCATGCCTGGAGGCATAGGGCCAGCCTGAGGGAGGGGACACATCTGGCATCTCCAGCACTTCAGGTATTGGGAGCAAGGGCACACAGCCTGGCCAGCCCCTCTCCCCCACCTCCCACAGCCAGGCCGCCCTATGAGGCTGGGTCTAGGGCCCTGAGCAGCAAGCTACCCACAGTACAGCCCTCCCCCACCACTGCCGGCCCTGCACCGGCACCCTGCAGTACCCCAACCTGCCCACTTCTCCCAGGAAAGGCCTCTTGCTCCACCTCCCCTCGACCCAGGAGACAGCCCGACACTGAGTGTGTAGCAGCCGCTGGGGACAGAGGGCAGCCCTGTCCTTTCAACAGGGAGGGCCCGCCTGCCCCTTCCTCATTATGCATGCAGTTCAGGCCCGCAGTTACCTACCGTCAGATCCACTCTGTGCCATGCAGGCTGCAAGGGGCCTTTGGACCCTCTTACCTCCCAGTCTCTAAAAGGCCCACCTGCCCGCAGACAGGGCACACAGACCAGTCCTTCTGCGCTGAGGAAAAGGATCAGGGCGTCAGGGAAGAGAGGGACCCTGGCACACACACAGGCAGAGGCGAGGAGGGGCACTGCAGTTGTGGCACTTCCCTCTGCTCCAACATGCCCACGTCCTCTCCAGCTACAGGGGCCTCTCCTCCTCTCAGACCTAAGAATGTTTCAAAGACTGCGGAGGTACAGGCCAGTAACCCCAGCAGGCCTATAATCCCGCGAAGCCAAGGCAAGAGGCCTGCAGGTCAGAGACCCGCCTGGGAGACCCAGTGATTCAGTAAGGTC
Organism: Ctenodactylus gundi; assembly: GCA_004027205.1. NCBI lineage: Eukaryota > Metazoa > Chordata > Mammalia > Rodentia > Ctenodactylidae > Ctenodactylus > Ctenodactylus gundi. Next base: position 47,520 of record PVKB01005300.1, read on the forward strand.
CTGTCTCTAACAAAAAATAAGGCTGGAGGTATAACCCAGCTGCTACAGCACTTGCTTGGATACTCAAGGTCCTGAGTTCGAGTCCAAAGCACCACATGAAGACTACTTGGGTATGGAGGTGCATGCCTAATATCTCAACACTCCTGAGCTGAGGCAGGAAGACTGGCATGAACTCAAGACCAGCCTGGGTTACACAGTAAGTTCAGGAACAGCCTGGACTACAAAATGAGACTGTCTCAAAAAAGGGGGGTGGGGGGCAGGGAATGTGGCTTACCATGCAGGGCTCGGGCTCCATTCCCGGTACCACACATGCAAAAAAAAACACTATCCAGGAACACGGGTCTCATTTCACAGAATAGAGAGGGGCAGGTCCGTTCACCCAGAAGCTGCCCACTTTACAGAGCTCCCCAGCATAACAACAAGCCCCCTCAGGTGTCTCACTTGGGATAAAGAACCGTCCTGTAACCTCTCTTCCGGGGCATGCTGTTCCCAGCAAGAACAAAGCTGCCAGCCTGGCACGCTTCCGCGGGGCATTTTAAGCCCTAGACATTCAAGTTCAACTTGTGTGCAATTATGTCTAATTTGGCCCTTGCTGGTGACATGCCAGCTGACCAAATTCTGCTCCCTGCAAAAAACTGGACACCAAGGAAGGGAAACCCAGGACCAAGCAAACCCGCTCCAAGCTTGTGACTCAGGGCACGAAGACAGCCAATACCAGCAAAGGCCATGGGAAATCCTGCTCTGCAAAGCACCCACGAAGTCCGTACCCTAAGAATTTCCACTCCACACCTTTTCCCCGGAGAGGCTGACAGGAAGGACCGCAGCCTTGAGTCCAGTCTGGGCAACTTAGGGAGGCTATCTCAAAATCAAAAATAAAAACATGGAGTGGTGGTGCACACCTGTAATTCCAGCACTCAGGAGGCTGAGGCAGGGGGATTGCCATGAGTTCAAGGCCAGCCTGGGTTCCACAGGGAGTTCAGGACCAGCTTGGACTACAGAGTAAAACCCTGTCTCAAAATAAATAATTTTCTTTTTTCAAATAAAAGCCTGAGGAATGCAGCTCAGTGTGAATGCTCTGAACTCAATCCCCAGAACCCCCCACCAAAACACCTCATTGTCCCCTGCATGCACAAAGCCTCTTGTTTCCCTGGGGTACCCCAGAGGCAGTTAGAGAGCTCCTAGGCTCCAGGGAAGGGAGCAGAAGACAAGGTCGTGGAGCTGGTCACCACAGCTCACTGCATCACAGGCCTTGTTTGTACTTGAGAGTCCACTAGCCAGGTAAACAAACTCCAGCCGCAGACAGCCTTGCTCGCAACTGGCGGAACAACAGGGAAACAATTGGGTGTGTTTTTTTCTTTCAATAATTACAAGTCTCCTAGGGAAAAATAAAGACTGCAGAACAGGAAATATCTGTCTCTCTGCAACAACTGTTAGCAATCTGATGTACTTTCCCGCAGCCTTGTCCCTGCGCACAGCTGAAGCTCTACCTTCCCCGCGCGTGCATCCTGCTCCTCCGCCTTGTACCATGAGCGTGTCGTCACGGCGCTCTGAGCAGATCCGAGCAGTTTGAGGGGTGTCTCTGGTTCTCCCTGGGCAACAGACACAGCCACGTGCTACTCAGACTTCAGAAGCTGACAGCAGCAGAATGTAGGAAATAAAGGGGAAGAAGAACAGGGAGCCACCCTGTAAAATCTTAATGAAGAATCCATCTCCCCAAACAGTGGTGGTCATCCTGATTTGGAAGCCCTGCTGCTTTTCTGGGGGTGGGGAAGTGGGGTCCTAGGGATGGAACCTAGGGCCTTCAAATGGAACTACATCCCCAGCCCAGTTTTTAATTGATTTTGAGATAGGTCTTGCTAAAACACTAAGCTGCACACGATGGGCTCAAAGTTGCGATCCTCCTGCCTCAGCCTCCCAGGGTGCTGGTGACAGCAGTTCTCCTGCATTTCTGCTAGGCCCGGGGAGGCAGGCCTCCTCCTGGCTTCCTGGAGTGGCCACGGCTCCAGATGCAGGGAGCACAGGCAGGGAAGGAAGCGGCCAGGAAGCCTGACACTGAACGCGCTGCCCGCGAGAAGGACGCTGGTGCCCGTCACTACACAGACGTCCCTGCCGTCTGCTGCAGGGTCACCTGCCCGGCTGCTCTCCTGCCATCTCCACCACACAGGCTCTCTCAGCTCTGGGCTCAGGGCCTCCGTCCGCTCAGAGCCCTCGCCTCCTCGGTGATTCTGCCAGGCTGTGAGCCGGGGATTTCCCACTGCTTCCAAACATGTCACCGACAGGCACTGTGACCTGACGCCTCACTTCAGTGCCCCGGTCTCAGCACTCTGGGTAGCTGAAGTAGGGGAGCTGTAAGTTCAAGACCAGACGGGGCAACCTGGTGACTCAGCGAAACCCTGCCTCAAAATAAAAATAGGCTGGAAGTGAGCTTGGTGTGAAGGCTTGATCAGCAAAGAGTGATGATAAGAAACAGAGAGAGAGGGGCTAGAGGAATGGCACAGCAGTAAAAGCGCTTGCCTAGCCAGCATAAGGCCCTGGGTTCCAATTCCCAGCACCACATAAACTGGGCGAAGTGGCACACACCTGTAATCCCGGCACTTGGGAGGCTGAGGCAGGAGGACTGTAGCTCAAGGCCAGCCTGGACTCCACAGTGAGCTCAGGACCAGCCTGAACTACAGAGTGAGACCCTGTCTCAAGAAAAAATAATAATAATAATAATGAATGTTAGAGAAAGCGGGCAGACCTGGGCATAGTTCAATGATTAGAGCGCCTGCCTAGCATGAGCAGGGCCCTGGTTTGATTCTTGAGCACATTAAAAATTAACCAGGTGTTGTAGCACGCCTATCTTGGGAGGCTGAGGCAGGACTACGCTGAGTTCGATGCCAGCCCAGGCTACAAAGTTGAGTTCAGGACCAGCCCAGACTACAAGTCGAAACTCTGTCTCAAAATGAATAAATAAGTAAATACAAAGAAGGTGGGTAAACCGGAAGTAAAAGCAGATGAGAACCAGGAAGGCCGAAGGGCTCCCAACACAACGAAACCAAGACCAAGACCCTCCCGAATCCCACAGTTAGGTTCCAAATCTGGCTCTGCGGCTACCAGCGAAAACAAACACAGAAAGGGGATGCTCACAAACATGAGCTGCGGGTGTAGCCGGGGAGACCCGTTGCTATGGCTACTGTGGCAGTAGCATTTGTCCCGGCCACGCAAACCGCTTTTTCTAAAGGAGACTGTTTCCTCCTCAGCCCCTGGCTGAACCTGCAAGCAAGCTGCTGGAGAAAAGGCCACACACTCCAGCTCCATTACTCAGACCTGGCTGCAGTCACGTGGAAAGCCTGGACCCACGGCACAGGGTCCCGGCACTCTAGAAGGCTGAGGCAGGACGATTACAAGATCAAGAGCAGCCCGGGCAATTTGGCAACCCTGTGAGAGACTGTATCAAAAGAGAAAAAAAAAAATGGCTGGGAGGTAGCTGAATGTGACAGCCCAGTGCCTCAAAAAACCCTCTCTGGGAGAGGGCACACATTGTCCCAAGTGACTGTCCACTAAAGGCTGCGTCACCATGCCCACGCACACAGCTTGCCCCCTCCCTCTCCCCTAGGCTAGCCGCATTGCCTGCACCTGCCTCTTGGCAGGGGCCACCATGGCCAGGCCCGCCCAATCCACACTTTCCAGCTGCTTCTGGCCCCTCCCACTCTTTCCTCTCCCTGTCTTTCCCGGTTTTGTTTCTTGCTTTTGTGGGGCAGAACACAAGGCCTCTGCTCTGAGCTTTGAACCCAGAATCTTTTTTATTGTTTAGCTGAGATAGAGTCTCACCAAGTCACCCACGCTGGGCTTAAGCTCGGGATCCTTCTGCCTCAGCCTCCAAAGTGCTGGGATTATGGCCCCGCATCCTGTACAGACCTGCCCAGCTCCATTCCATTTTTATTTTTGGTCTTGACACAAGTTCTTACTAAGATATTAAGTTATGGGGGGTGGGGGCTCAAAATTGAGATCTTCCTGCCTCAGCCTCCCAGGCCTACAATGCCAAAATTTGAAGTCTGCACCACTGGCCTGGCTTCCTTCAGTTTCTGTGGTGACTTCTCAACCTTAGCAATTACCACATCTTGATGTCACAGTGGCTGTGAGGCCATCCTGCTACCTGTACCTCACCCCACAACACACACCAGTCTTTATAATTAACCAATGCCACTGGGCCACCAAGATACCTCAGGCCTTGGAAAGTCTTCCTTTCCCCCATTTTCATGGTGGTCGTGGGCTGAAGGGTAGCAAACAGGAAACTCAGACAGCAGTTAAGTGTTTTTCCCAGAAGACAGGAGCGCCACATACCAGAAGCTAACAATTTCACTTCTATTCTGCAGGTAGGAGAGGCACAAGGGCACACTCCCTGGGTTTGACACTCCCTCTGCCGCTTGCTAGCTGTACCTAGGTCCACTTCAGGAATTGGCCTAGGCCTCGGTATTCCCGCCGTAAAATGGGAATGACATTCCCAACCACCGACGGTTGTTAGGAGAAATAAACTGGGAATGGAAGCCAGTTTGAGCAATGGATGGTTTGTTATGACTGCCATCCTTAGACTGAAATGGCAGCGGAACACAGAAAGCAGTCCCCTTCTCAGAGTCACGCACACAAGGGCCCTTCTCACGTCTGGTCACCTCCTTCCAGGCAGGTGGCAGCAACACGCTCCCCAGCACACACGGGACCCAGAGCCAGAGCCGGCACCGGGATGAGATCAGGATCCCACTGAAGTGCAAAATGGGCGTTTCAAAACTCTAGGCTCTCCTGCAGAGCCGACTAACCTGGGAACTCCACCCCTTGTGCTCAGCCTAAACCCCAGACTGATAATTAAGACAGAGACAGCCGCTGGGTGAGGGGTGAGACTGCTGAAGTGGGAACCCTCCCTCCTTCCACCAAGGGAGCAAAGCCATCAGCATTCCCGAGGGTAGATGCCCCACCCCAGGTCCCCCTCAGCCAGTTAGCAAACACAGCCTGACACCAAGGGGCCGGGAAGGCCCCCTTACCTTCCATCCACAAGCACAGCACAGCCCCAAGACAGACAGAAAGACCAGTTCTGGTAAAACAACAGTAACTCAGTTAAAAAATACCAGCTTCTAGCAAGACACAGACACAGGCCTAGAAGCCAAGCACTCTTGAGGGGCTGAGGCAGGAGGATCCCAAGCTTGGGCAACTTAGTAATTCAGTGAGACCCTGTCTCAAAAACAAAACTAGTATCAGAGCCTGGCTCAATCTCCTGCACCACTGAAAAATAAAAATCAGCTCCTATGACATCTGGGATTACCCAAAGGTCTTTGGAGTTGATGGAAAACACTGTGGCGTTGATAGCTTAACACCACCCTGGAAGCTCCAAGTGCTGGCTATGTACCGGGCACTGGACATGGGGGGACTCCTTCCACTCTGAGGACAATGTTTAGCTCTACTTTACAGAACAGGAGGCACCAAGGTAAAACCTTGCCCAAGTTGACACATCTAATGCATGGGGCAGCCAGGTTAGCAAACTAAACACAAGTTTGACCACATAAAACCCCATATGCGCCAGAAAGGCAGCCAGTTCCCTCATTTCACATCATCCACGGGAATAAAGGCAGCTTGTGCTAATACAGGGAGGAGCAGGAGAGGTAGGTCACTGGGGTCATGTCCGATGAGCCTGCTTTCTGGTTTACTGTTTGTAATACTGGGAATTGAGTCCAGAGACCTCACACTGAGCTAAATCCTTTCTTTCTTTTCTTTTCTTTTTTTTTTTTTTTCCCTTTGAGACAAGGTCTCACTAGCTGTCCAGGCTGGGCTTGAACTTGCAACCCTTCTCCCTTGGCCTCACAGAGCGCTGGGACCCCAGCCTGCACCTCAGCCGCGCTGAGGGAGTGTTTGCGACCGGGCTCCTCCGCTCTCTGCTTCCCGCTGCCGAGGGCTGAGCAGCCGTGCTTTGCCTCACTCTCCCCACCACACCACTTCTGTCTTGGCGCCGCTGACCATGGGCTGGACACTCCGGAACTGGGAGCCACATAAACCTCACCTCCTTTGAATTAGGTGCATCGAGTATCTTGTCCCAGAGACAAGAAGATCTGACCAATCGCTGCCTTCCTGGGACCTGCACAGGAAGGCCTGCTCAGGGGACGGGGGGCTCCAGACGTCCTCCCGACCTCCCAGGCCATGCAGTGACCACAAAGAGGGTTGCCCCTCGGCCCAGGGCTGAGCGCAGAGCGTGGAAGGGAAGCCAGTGCCACGGGGCAGCCAGCCCTGTCTAGCGGAAGGCAGGGGCCCCTTCAGGGAGGCAGCGACAAGGAGCGAGGACACAGATCTCACTAGAGGAAAACAAGAAAAACCTGGAAGGAAAAGGAAGGTGGTCCAGCGGTGGAGCCACGTGAAAAGGGGCAGCCGAGCTTCCTCCCGCCTCAAGGGGCCCTCATTCCACAGGGTGGCATCTGTCGCCACAACGTCAGGAACGGAAGGCTTGCCTCATTTTTGCAGAATCTGTTTTCTGGGAGTCTTTGTTTTTGTGGTACTGAGGATAACACACAATACCTTCACCCTGAGCTGCATCCCCAGCCCAATTCTGTTTTTGATTCTGAGACAGGGTGGCCAGGTTGGGCTCAAACCTGCAGTCCTCTTACCCTGGCCTCCCAGAGTGCTGGGGTGTCAGGCCTGAGCTCTGGGCCCAGTTAAGCTCTGCAGATCTCTAGATGCCAGTAGGCCTGAGGGGCACAGTGTCCCTCCTCTTAGTCCTCTTGACCCCCTTTCAAACTCCCCGGGACTGGGTCGAGCAGGAGGCCGGCCAGCACTGCACTACCAGAACCGGCCATGAAGGTTCCAACACACTTCAGGTAGCTGCATCCCATCTAAATAGCCTTCAGATTAGCAAGAGTGATTAAGTAAACTCTGAACCCTAACCAAGATAAGAGAAGGCAGTGATGGCGCAGCCCATAATCCGAGCTCTTGGGCAGGTGGCATCGGAGCTCTACCTGGGCAACTCAGCAACTCCAGGAGACCTTGTCTTAAACTACATTACCAAAAGTGGGCTTGAGATGTAGCCAAGCGCGAGGTCATTGAGCTCGATCCCCAGTACTGCAGATGGGGGGGAGGGTAGTGTGAAGGCCTTGGGCTGCATTCCCAGCACTATAGAGAGGGGGAGAACACCCTAGAGCCAATGCTAGGTAACCCCAGAAAGACAACTCACACATACGGCAACCCCAAGCCTCTGTATAATGACAAACGTTAACACAGAAACCCAGACCCTTCCAAACTGTATTTGGGAACAATAATAGATTACAGTTTCAAGTGTAAATACACAGGATTAATGTGACCCCACTCAAATTAGTGGGAATGTGTCAGGTGGGGTGGGGTAACAGGAGTCAGCCCAGGGACTTCTCACCAAGTCACATCCCCAGCCCATTTTTATTTTCAATTTTTTAGACAGGAGGGTCTCACAAAGTTGCCCAGGCTGGGCTCGAACTCGGAATCTTCCTGTACCAGCCTCTCAAAGTTCTAAAATTACAGGCCTGAGCCACCAGGCCTGGCTATAATTCAGATTAAACTTACTTCCATTAAAATAATGTAAAAATTCTACCATTGTCAAAGGAAAATGGTCTAGGATTTTTTATTTTTTAATTTAAGACAGAGTCTCACTTTATAGTCCAGGCTGGTCCTGAACTCAGTAGGAAGCCTTGAACTCACAGCAATCTTCTGCCTCGTCTTCCTGAGTACTGGCTGGGAGTACAGACATGCGTCATCATACCAGGCTAATTTTTATGTGGTGCTGGGGTGTCAAACTCAGAGCCTTAAGCAAGCTAGGTAGGTGCCCTAGTCGCGTAACTACACTTCATGGGCTAGGACTTTTAAATTCACTTGCTGCTAAAAATAAGCAAGTTGGAAAAGCAGACGAGGGCCGTGGTGGACAATGCTGCCATCACTACCCGCCACGCAAAAGCTGCCCCTAGCTTGTATAGTTCCAGCACGTGGAAGGCTGAGGCAGGAGAATCAAAAGTTAGGTCCCAGTCTGGGCAACTTAGCCACTGTGCAAGACCGTGCCTCAAAAAAAAAAAATAAATAAAATAAAATAAAATAAATTAAAAGCAGGGTGGGTGGGCTGGGCTCCTGCTCAGAGGTTAGACAGGTTGCCTAGCTAGCACAGGCCCTTAGTTTAATTCCCCAGCACCATATAAACTGGGCATGGTGACACACACACCTATAATCCCAGCACTTGGGAGGCTGAGGCAGGAGGACTGCCATGAGTTGGAGGCCAGCCTGAGCTACACAGTGAGTCGAGGGCCAGTGTGGAGTACACAGAAATACCCTGTCTCAAAAAATGTAAAAGCAGGGTTGCGGGGTGCTGATAATGTAGCTCAGTGCAAAGGCCCGGGGGTCAATTCCCAGCACAGCGATGGGCAGAGAGGGGAGGCAGGGGAGGGAGCCACCACTACAGAGGCATGTTCTGAGCCCAGAGCCCTCCATATACAAAATCATCTAACTTCTAACTCAAAAGTATTCGCTTTTCCACCCATGCTTTTCATTGCTGATGTTGTTAGGGGGGCTTCACGGTTTGGGGGAGTATTTTTTGGAGACAGTCTTGCTCTGTAGTTCAAGCTGGTCCTGAACACACTGTGTAGCCCAAACTGGCCTTGAACACACAGCAATCCTCCTGCCTCAGCCTCCTGAGTGCTTCCCACCCATTCTCTATAGAGAGGGAAACTGCCACAAAACAACTTGCTATGGCCCCACAGGGGACAGCAAACCCGAACTAAGTGCAGCACGTGAAACTGGCGCTTGGATCTGTGGATATTATCTTGAATTTGGCAGATGATAATGAAAATGAATTCCTTGTTTGGTCAAACAGTGCAGTACAGACACATTAAACAAAAACTGTAAGAGCTCACACTGGAACCTGCTAGGTCCCGGTGTACTAGACTGCTGGGTACAGAAGGAAGTCCTTCAAATACATGCTGCTTTAAACAAAAGAATGACGGAAGAAAAGATTTTGTGGAGAGGGGTGATGGGGGCATGGAGGGGGAGAGAAAGAAAGCAAACGTGCTAGCACTACGTATACCTGAGTCAGTGTGGCCAGGGGCACAGAGCAAGCACAAGACCCCGAGTTTGATCCCCCGGCACCACATGAGCCAGGTGCGCATGCCTGTAATCCCAGCACTCAGAAGGCTGAGGCAGGAGGACTGACCCCAGGACCAGCCTAGACTCCAGAGCGAGACCCTGTCTCCAAAAACTAAAAATAAAAATTGAATGCATATTGCCAGTAGAATATGAAAACTGAGACAAAATTCCTTTTTCTGCTTTCTTCTCTTTCTTTGGTACGGGCGACTGAGCCTGAGCATCCTACATATACCGCTTCAATACATCACTGCCCGCCTTGATTTTTAAAAACTGATACAAAATGTCTTTCCTCAGAGATTCAGTAGGGAGGAAAGAGAGATAACTGAAAGTTTTCTCCTTTAGGGTTCAATACCCCAAGCACTGCCCTCCCATCTTCTACCCAAATAACTCGATAAAGTGGCCTGCAGTGTCCCTGTTTCCGGCTGCGGTGGCACTAGCTTGCCAGGCTTACCAAGTCACCAGGACCAGCCTAAGGAACTCGCAACTCAATGATTCTGTGAGACTCTTTACAATACAAGACTTTGGTGGGAAGGAAGAGTGGGAGTAGGGGGAGGGACGGGGAGGAGGTGCCCCTCTGGTAGACTCCCGCTTCTCAATGGCTGCCCAAGGCACCCTCCTTGGGAATTCCTGGGGAGGAGGGAGCGAGGGGGGGAAGGAGGGGAAGGGGAGGGCTGCGAGAGGGAAGAAGGGGCAGCAGAAGGTGATTCCCAGGCTGCCTGGGCCAGTGGTGTCCCACAGCATCCCGCCTGGGAAATCCAAGCCCCAGGCCCTTCTGTTTCTGCCTCAGCCAGGACAGGAGGCTTTCCTTCCAAGCCAAGGAGTCTGTTCACCAAGGCAGCGGAAAGCAACCTCACAGCCACACCAAGCCAATTCTGTAGTCTGTATGGGACTGCAGCCATGCAGTGTCTGTGAATGCCACAGGTATCAGGAGGAACATCCTAAGAAAGCGCTCCAGAGCATGCCCACGCATGTCCACCTCCTGGACAAAACCTGCAGCCACGGGAAGAGGGGCCATGTGTCAGAAACGTCCTCTGCCCCTGATAAAGCTTGAGTGCCACAAAATTCACGCAAAGGCAGGCAGGGCAGTGCTGGCATGGAATCCCTAGCACGTTGGGAAGCTGAGGCACGAGGACTGAAAAGTTTGAGCCTGGCATGCGCAATTTACCAACTCTATAAGGCTGTTTCAAAAAAAAATAAAAAAACAGAAAAACAGATGAGGATGTAGCTTACAGCGAAGACCCCTGGTTAATTCCCTGCACCACAGAAGTGTGTGTGTGTGTGGGGGGGCGGTTCTCATGTAAGAGCAGTACAAAAGTCCCGTCATCCTGGCTCCCCGGGAAGCTGAGGCAGGAGTGTGCGAGTCCAAGGTAACTCTGGGCAAGAAGCGGCTTGACAAGACTTGTATCAAAATAAAACAAAGTGTAAAAGGGTGGGGGACATAAAAAAAGAGACAGGAAGAAGGAAGGTAGAGTCTGTGGAGACGGAAGGGGGAGCAGGGGGGGCAGGAAGGTAGGGAGGAAGAGCAGTAGAAGTGGTGAGGACGCAGCATGTCTGTGCACCAAGTCTCTAAGCTGAATACCACCAGTACGTACCGCACACATACAGTGATAAACCCCGGGGCGTTGGGAAGGGGGCAGGGCGACGGCGCCGCGCTCCGAGCACGAGCACGAGCACAGAGTGCTCTGAGGAGGTTAACAGCCATGTGCCTTTACTGTAATAACACTTTAAAACTAAAGGGGGGGGCCCGCTGGCGAAATAATACAGTGGTGAGAGCACTTGCCTAACAAGCACAAGGCCCTGAGTTCAATTCCCCAGCACCATATAAGCCAGCCCTGTTGGCGCATGCCTATAATCCCAGCACGTGATGGAAGCCTGCCAGCCCTGGCTACACAGTAAGTTCAGGACCAGCCTAGACTACAGGTTGAGACCTTGTCTCAAAACAAATATACAAAAATATAAGCAAATAAAATAAAAGAGAGAGAAGAGGGCTGGGATGTAGCTTAGTGCAAAGTCTTGGGTTCAATCCTCAAAACACTGCAAAAACAATGTAAAAACTCAAGCCCAATGCACAGACCTGTAATACTCGTGCTCTGGGAGGCTGAGGCAGCAGGAGTGCCAAGCCCAAACCCAGCCTAGGCATTGCAGCTACTGTGATAAGGGTTTATCAGTCCAGCCACAGGAAAGACATTGAGTCATGGTGTCATGGTTGGGATCTGGAGTGTCCCTCAAAAGCCTCATGCACCTACGGATACTGTGTACTGTTGGGAGGCGGGGCCTGGCTGGAAGGGGCAGGTGCTTGGGGCTCGGCCTGGATGGGCGTGTGCTAGCTCCACCCTTCCTCTTGCACTGGGCCCTGTTCTGCCATGCAGTGAAGAGCTTGCTGGGCTCCAGCTGTGCCATGTGGTTCCACCTATGAATGGATTATCACCTTCTGAAACTGTGAGCTACAATAAAGTTTCCCTGCAAAGCTGTGGATGTCAGGTATCTGCTCCCTTCTCATTGGCAGGGTGCATGGTCTTTCTGACGAGACTAAGGGACTGATCAGGATCAGGCAGGTCCCACAAGGTGCCACACGATGGCCTTCAATTCTCTACCCTCTCCTCTTTGTCCCTCATTACATGTTCAGGGCAAATGACACAAAGATGAGGTTGCCATTATCAAATGAAAATGCACCATGCCACCATCAGATATCATGCACGGTAACTTCGCGAGACCTTGTTTCAGAATCAAACACTGAAAATGGACTGGAGATACAGTTCAGTGTAAAGACCTCAGCTTCAATCTTTAGTACCAAAAGAAAAAAGAAAAAAAAAAAAACTCATGTTAGAGGAGGGGCAGAGCCTCAGATTCTGTAGGGCTAGGTGGGCCATGCATCTTCATTTCCAGCAACTTCTCTGCTCTTCAAAAACTACTGCACTGGGGCTGACAGCACAGCTCAGCAGTTAGAGAATCCTAAGCCAAAACAATCCTAAGCAAAAGCAGGAGGCACCATAATACCAGACATCAAGTTTATTAAAAAGCAATGGTGATAAAAACCACAGGGTATTGGCACAAAAGAAGGCAGCTGGATCAACGGAATAGAACCGAGGATGCAGAAACTTCCTCACGTACCTTCAGCCATCTGCTCTTTGGCAAAGGGGCCAAAAACATATGCTGGAGTAACAACAACCTCTCTAACAGCTAAATTTTGCTGGGAAAACTGGTTATCCACATGCAGGAGTATGAAATCGGACCCACATCTCTCATCATGTACCAAAATCAAATCAAAATGGATCAAAGAGCTAGACATAAAAATGGAAACTCTAAACTTGTTAGAAGAAAAAATAGGGAAAACCCATGTAGACACAGGTATAGGCAAGGAATTTCCCAATAAAACACCCAATGCAGATGAGATAACACCAAGAATCAACAAACAGGACTATGTCGAATTAGAAAGCTTCTACACAGCAAAGGAAACAATCAACAGAGTGAAGAGAGAACTGGTAGAATGGGGGAAAAATGTACCAGCTATTCCTCAGACAGAGAGCTATTATCAAGAATATACAAAGAACTGAAAAAAATTAGACCACCCAAAATAAAAGACTCAACCAAAAAATGAGTAACTGGAATGAACAGACTGTTCTCAGATGAAGTCTGAATAGCCAGTAAATACCCGAAAAAATGTTCAGCATCTTTAGCCATCAGGGAAACGCAAAGCAAAACACTGAGGTTCCATCTAATTCCAGTAAGAATGGCTGGTATTAAGAACTCAAAAACAACACATGCTGGTGAGGTTGTGGGGAAAAAGGAATCCCCAACATTTTCTGGTGGGACCATAAACTGGTACAACCACTATGGAAAACACTATGGAAATTCCTCAAAAAACCTAAAATAGTTACCTATTTGTCCAAGCTGTACCTCTTCTGGGTATCTTTGCAAGAAAGTTAAAATCCAGGCTGCCGGGCAAGATGGCGGCTGAGTAACAGCACTGCACAAAGTCTCCTCATCAACTCACTTAAAAAGTCAAGAAGATAGTTAGGAAAAGCGTGTTTGGTGTAGCTAGGAAAGAGAGGCACATCCCCAGAAACTGAAAGGCGACCAGCAGGAGGCTAGAAACTCTGAAGGACCATCAAAACCAGAGGGGAAGAAAAAACAAATCCCCGCAGTCCAGAAAGCCGCCGCGGCCAGCGGCAAACGGCAGGCAGTGGAGGATGGAGGGACGCTCGCGGGGACCCGAACATCTGACTGAACGGAGCTGGAGAGGACGGAGCACACAACAACGGGAGAAGAGGCTGTGGGCGGGTCAGAAGCAGCCCACTCTGTGCTGTCAGCACCCACAGATCACAAACAAGGTCCGGAGGCCAGACCTCAGCCCGAGGTAAGCACGGACCTGGACTAGTGGGAATCATTGGCTGCGGGCGGCCTCAGATGCACCAACCCGTGGGTGTTTGTACCATAAAGGCAGTGTGCCCTCCCCCTAGAAAAGATCCCGGAATCCCAGATCAGAAACGGGACTCAACAGCCGTCGCAGGCAGTGACGTCAGCAGGAGCCATTCACTTTTCCTGCGCACCAGAGACAGTCAGAGGCAGCAGTACCATGGGGAACCGTGGTAACAGATCTTATACAAAAAGATCTGATTACCCAGGGGAGAGTGCAAGGGGTGCTGAAATTGCAGAACCCAAAGAAAAGGACAAAAATGATGGTAACCTCTGGGCCCAGATAGTCAGTGAATTAAAGCAGGAATTAAAGGAGGAGTTAAACCGGGAAGCAAAGAAGGAAATAAATCAGACAGCGCAAGAACTACAAGAACACTTAGCTAAGCATAAAGCAAGTCTTGAAAAGGAATTAGAGGAGACCAAAGAAGAATTGGGGAAGCCCAGGCACAAATCTCCTACAAAAAGACCTGAAACCCCAGGAGATGAAGTCAGGGTAAATAAAGATGAATATGGCAAAAATGATGGCAACTTCTGGGCCCAGAAATTCAGGGAATTAAAATGGGAATTAGAGCAGGAAATTAAACAGACAGCAGAAGAGCTACACCAATACATAGATAAGCAAAAAGCAAGCCTTGAAAAGCAACTAGAGGGGACCAGAGAAGAAATATACCAGAAGATAATGAAGACAAAAGAAGAAATTAGAGAAGAACACAACAGATATATGGAAAATTGAATGCAGATATTCAGGAAATGAAAAACACACAGGTAATAATAAGCAACCACTTTAAACAACTTCAGAATAGTATGTCAGACCTAGAAAATAAAGTGACTAAGCTGCAACATACAGCCCATGAAGAATACAAAGTAAATAAAGAAAGCGAGTCATTACAACAACTGATAGATTATTCAAGGAGAAATAACCTCAGAATTATGGGAATCAAGGAGAAGACTGAGGGCAAAACAAAAGGCTTAAAGGACATGTTTAATGAAATAATGGAAGAAAATTTCCCAAATCTAAGAAGAGAAATGAACATGGAACTTTTGCAGGCATACAGAACACCAAGCAACTTTGATCAGAAGAGACCCTCATCATGACACATCATAATTAAAATTCTAGAAACCCAACACAAAGAGAAAATACCAAAAGCAGTAAGAGAAAAACAGAAGGTGACCTACAAAGATAAACCCATCAGGATAACGGCAGATTTTTCAATCCAAACTCTAAAAGCAAGAAAATCGTGGAGCAATGTCATCCAAGCACTAAAAAAACATAGATGCCAGCCAAGACTGCTATATCCAGCAAAATTATCTTTTAACTTAAAGGGAGAACTTAAAACTTTCCATGACAGAGACAGCTTAAAGGAATTTGTAGCCACTGAGCCAGTGTTGCAGAAAATACTTAAAGGAAATCTGGACAGTGAAAGGGAGACCAGTGACACCAATGACCCCAGAGAAAAAGTGACAACAGCTAGGGGAGAAGGAACTGAGAAAAAAGTAAGTTAGTAATCAGTGAAATATGAGTAAATAAGATATGAAAGTTAGGAAATTAAGACATAACTAGATTTGCCCACGTCTGTTGCTTTAAGTATATGTATGTGGCATAGATTTAAGTTCATTGAATGTAGCAATGTGATATAGTTTTAACTTTGTTTTGTTGTGCCAATTCACTTACTAGGTCACTAATGAAATTTTATCCTAAGAAAACTGATGTAAACCTAACCTTGGGAATGTACAAATATGCACCTTCCAGTATTCAGCTAAGGCAATTGAATTTTACTTATTTATTATTTTTTCTTCTTTCCCAAATTAACTATCCTTTTGAACTACATGCTTATAATTATTTTCTAGTGTGAACTGGTGGGTAAGGCCAGGTTTAACATTAGCAACAACGATGTAGGAAAATATGGGAAAAAAAAACTTTTGGTAAATATCCGAATGAAGGGATTGGTTGGATTAAGAGAGGAGATATCAAGGTTTGACTACTGTAAACCCATTAGACGAATAGGAAGCTGGGGTAGAGTGGTGACTTGAGTGAAATGACTTAGGCGTGGAAGATTAATATGTTAAACACCGTATGGTTTCTCGGACTTGGAAAACCCAGAACACACACATTCTCTGGAACCATATGAAGTGATAGCCGGAGCCGGGGGAAGGGATAGGGACTGGGTGGGAGGGTAGAACATGGGAAGGGATTGTGAAGTCGATGTGATATACAGATGTACGAAACACCCAAATTCATTGTAAATACTATGTATTACATTTGTATATTAATAAAAATAGTGGGGAAAAAAGTTAAAATCATCATACAGCAGTGACACATGCATACCCATGTTTACAGCAGCATGATTTATTTAGTTATTTTTGATCTGTTTTGAGATACGGTCTCGCTCTGTAGCCCAGGCTGGTTCTGAACTCACTATGGAGCTCAGGCTGGCCTTGGACTCACAGCAATCCTCCTGCCTCAGCCTCCCAAAAGCTGGGATTACAGATGTGTGCCACCACGCCCCGCTTAGCAGCACAATTAATAAGAGCCATATCTCTGATGCGGCTGATATGTCCATCAGCAGATGAACAGATAGAGCATATTTTATACAACAGGGCACTACTCTGCCATAAGGAAAGATAAATTTAAATCATCTGCAGAAAAATGGATGCACCTTGAGGCCATTATGCTTCCTGAAAAGAATAAGATACAAAAAGTTAAATATTGTGTGGTTTCTCTAATATGAGAAAACCAAACCACAGAAAGAAAGTAAGGGGGGAAGAAAGAAGACAGGTGCTGTGGAGAGGGTGGGGCTGTGCAGTGGGAGAGGGTGGAAAGGGAGGAAGGGGGTACAAGTGGCCACCATGTGGTGTATAAATGCACCAACTTCCCAAGCTGACAGCTATGATGTTTCATCATACATGCTATTAAAAGAAAAAAAAGTATATGCCCAGCATGTGCAAAAGCTGTGGGTTCAAAGCCAGCCGGGGCTACATAGTGAGTTCAGGACCAGCCTGGGCTACTGCCAACTGCCAGAGGCTCTCAAAAAAAAAAAAAAAAAAAAAAACCACACACCAAAAAAATCACTGCACAGATAAACAGCCCCCTCCTCTCTTCAGCACGTGGGCAGGAAGGGCCATAGGTCACAGGTGATCACAAAATGACCCTGAATCATAACCAAAAGGCCAAGAAGTGACACCTGATCATAAACCCAAAAGAGAGAAGCTCAAACTTAAATAAGTAAACTCCAAGGAACTCTGGCCAAGGGGCCAAATTATGCAAAAACCCTGGGGTCTGGGACAGTGAGGAAGTAGCTAATAAGAGACCAGCTGTCTAGTGACCTGAGTGCTGGGCCCTGGAAGTCACACTCTCCAGTGACACTGCAGAGGAACTGCTGCAAACACTGGGAGAATGAGGAAGAGCCATGTAAACCTATCCTGATCACTTAGTCGCCTAATCCTTGCCTGGGTCTAACTATACCTGGTTTTCTTACCTGTTCTGAGACAAGCTGCTTGTCCTCGGCAGAGCCCCAGGCAGAGGTGTCCATCCTAGAGGTGTTCCCAAAGCCAGGGGCCTGGCTGAGGAGACCAGAGGCTACTGCCGGGAAAGAGGGACCAAGGGCCTCCCTCTCACTGTCCCTTCAACCCTCTCTCCTCTCTCCCCTCACTCCCCTACCCCTCATCCCTCACTCCCTTCTTCCTCCTCACTCCTTTGCCCCCTGTGCCTCTCACTCAGCAATGGCCAACAAAAAGGTTGTGTTCCTTTAAGCATTCGAAAGAATGAGAAGTTGCTTCAGGTCCAACCAGGTGCAGGCCTGCACTCCCAGCACTATGGAGGCTGAGGAAGGAGGATCCCAAGTTCAAGCCCAGCCTGGACAACACAACAATGCAGCAAAAACTTACCGCAAAACTGAAAAGAAAAAACAGAACTGAAAAAAGTGGACCACGAGAACTTTAAACATTATTCCGTATCTTTCAGGCTTCCAGTAATCAGTAACTAGCTCAGCCACATTCCCTTCCTCCACAATGCCTATCCCTATCAAACGCTCAACCCACTGAAGGCCACTTGGCCTAGCATGAAGCCCCTGGGACCCATCGGCTCCTGGGGGCTGCCACACCCCGCAGAGATCAGGAGCTTCCAGGCTAAGCGGGCAGCCCAGGGAGCCGGGACTCAAACCCACCCCCAACCCACAGCCTTTCTCATCTCTTCAACCCCAGGCAGCCTCTTCAGAGAGGCAACAGCTGGCCCGCGATGCAGACTGGTAATCAGGGCATTCTAGGAGGCTGAGCCAGGAGGATCCCAAGTCTGAGCCCAGTCTGGGCAACTCAGTGACTCAGCAAGACCCTACCTCAAAATAAAAACAGAAAACTGAGCTGGTGATACACTTCAATGTGAAAGCCCTGGACTCCATCGCCAGCACTACTTAAAAAAAACAGGGGCAGGGTGCATCTCAGCGCTTCATAAACATTAGCTGGGCAAAGTGGTGTACATCTGCAATCCCAGCCCTCAGAAAACTGAGGCAGGAGGGTTGCTGTGAGTTGAGGCCAGCTACAGAGTGATTCAACACCAGCCTGGACTAGAACCTTTTGAAACCCGGTCTCAAAAAAATAAATAAATAAATAAATAAATAATAAAAAAAAACTGAAAGAGGGAAAAATAACATCAGGCAGTCCAGCAAAGACGAAGTACCAGCTCACTAGCTGCAAGCTTCTGCCTGACTTCTCATCAGACCCAGACCTCAAGGCGTGGAGGTGTACGAAGCAGGAGTGTTTATGGGTCACCCTATTAACCACAGGGCAGCCACTGTATTCTGGGAAAGGCTGCTTTCCAACTCACTGCCTCCCAGCGACAGACACGATGTCTTTATGCATCTGACTGCATTTGACTATATTTTGTAAAAAGCCCGTGTATTTGTATATACTTCTTCTTGAGGAAAAAAACACCAACAACAGTCAAATGAACTTTAAAGAATAGCATGAAAAAAAAAGAATAGCATGCATCTATTTTTACCAGCAGTGGGAAATCTCTATGCATACATCGGATGCAGCCAGAATGCCTCTGAAAAAGCCCATGGACTTGGCTGTGCTTTTTCTTGGGAACAATAAAACAGCAAAATGGACTTCAAAACTGATTTTTAGGAAATACCAAGTGTTCTTTTGTTTCCTTTTATGAGTGTGTGTGTGTGTGTGTGTGTGTGTGAGAGAGAGAGAGAGAGAGAGAGAGAGAGAGAGAGAGTGTTTTACTTACTTGGGAGCACAGACCTATATCCCCAGCCCTTTAATTTTAAGCAAGTTCTCACTAAATTTCCCAGGCTGGCTTACGCCCTACACGGCACTGCCTCAGCCTTCTGAGCAGCTGGATTACGGGTCTGTCCTACTCCACCAAAGCCTATCAATGTCATTGTCCAAATGGCAACAGGTTTTTAGCCTTTGATAAAATCGTGACAAACTACCGAAAGAGAAAAAAAGGACAGGAGTGAACCCTGTGATTCCAGTGGGAGAATCTGGAGACAGCAGTGGAAAGGCTTCAGGATGCGACCACGGGTTTCCCACCCTCAGTGTGGGTGGCCTTCACACCACAGCTTCAGGGATTTTAACTTTACTTTTTCGTTTGTTTTTCTGCTATATTGGAGATTGAATTGAGGACATTCACACTGAGCTACATCTCTGGCAGGTCTTTTTCTTTTTTAATTTGAGGCAGGGCCTTACTAAGTGTCTAAATTGCCTAGGCCGGGATAGAATTTTCAATCTTCCTGCCTCAGCCTCCCAGAGTGCTGGGATCAAAGGCCTGCCCCAGGCAGGACCTCAGCTTCTTTGTGAAAGGACAAGGCCACTGGACCTCTCAAAGGTCATTATGATGAAACCACAACAATAAGATGTGACAGGCCACAAACCTTCCCTTCCTGCAGGGCTCCCCCACCGACAAAGGCCCCCCCCCCCCACCCTGCTGAATCCGCCCCCAGGGCTGCTCCTCTGCTTCCCATGGGGCCTGGCACAGCTGTACATCTGTTTGGATCTGAGCCTTTTAACTAAAAAGAGCTGTTCAAGAGCTTAGGGAGCCCAGGGGTGAGGCTCAGAGGTGCAGCGCTTGGTAAGTGTGCAACAGCCTGGGTTCGATTCCCAGCAGGGGGCGCGGGTAGGGGGTGTAGGAAGGGGGGTGCGGAGGGGGCAGAGGGAGGCGGGGCGAGGGGGGTGACACGGGGCGGGGGCGACGCAGGTTTGGGGGGACGCAAGGGAGCACAGCATGCAACAGCAAATCAAGGGTTCCCTAGCTAAAAGGAGGTTAGCTAACACCCTAAATAACACTAAGTTTTAAACAAACTTGGTATTACAAGCTTAAACGCTCCCAAACAAGTCATTCTGGCTAACAGCATGTGTAATTACAGTTAAAAGCAAACTAAAATAACACTTTAGCTGTTGACCTTAAAGATCCTTTTGAAATACTCAACCAAAACGCGGGCAAAGGAGGCGTGGCCTGGCAGTCTGTGGAAATGGACACCACTGACCGCCTCAACTCGTCCAGTGCCCCGTGACTTGAGAATTAAGTTTTGCTTTTGTGTGTGTGTGTGTGTGTGTGTGTGGTAGTGGTACTGGGGGATCAAGCCCATGGTCTTCAGACTTAGCTACATCCCCAGATCATTTTTGATTCTCAGACACACAGTCTCACTAAGTCGGTAAATTACTGAGGCTGGGCTTGAACTTGGAACCCTCCTGCCTCAGCCTCCTTGTGTGCTGGGATGACAGGCCTGTGCCGCCAGGCCAGACTAGAAACTCAGTTACTCCCAAAAGAACTTTACTGAAAAGCTGATGGCACTGACCAGAGGTTTACTTCCTCTGCCCCCACTCCCCACCCTCCTACACTCACACACCAGGACCAATGCTCACAAGGTAGGGGAGAAAAGCTTTATTTTAGCTCACAGTTTCAGCAAGTCTCAGTCCATTCAAAGGAGGCAGTCCTATGACCGATGGCAGGACAGGAAGCCAGATGAGCAGGAAAGGGTGGAGCTAGCATAAACACTTCCGGGTCAAGCCCCAGGCATTTGCTGCTTTTAAGAGGTCCCACCTCTTAAAAGCACAAGAAATCCTAAGGTATTCTACAACAACCAAATACATGAGGCTTTGAGGGACATTCCAGATCCAAACCATACCATTCCCTAACACACATATACCAAAGACTTAGGTTGTACTGTTTTGGGGGGTTTGTTTTGTTTTTTGTGGTACTAGGGATCGAGCCCAGAGTCTTCACACTGAGTTACCTCCCTAGTCCACTTTGTTTCTTTGTTTTGAGACAGATTCTCATTCTATAGGCCAGGTAGGTCCTGAGCTCACTGTGTGACCCACACTGGCCTCAAACTCACATGGATTCTCCTGCCTCAGCCTCTGAAGTTCAGAGATTACAGGCGTGCATCACCACACCCAGCTACATCCCAATCCATTTATTTTTATTTATTCACTTATTTGTGAGACGCACAGAGTTTAACTCTGTAGTTCAGGCTTGTACTAAACTCACCATGGAGCCCAGGCTGGTCTTGAACTCATGGTAATGCTCCTGCCTCAGCTTCCCAAGTGCTGGGCTTATAGTCCAGCCCATTTTTTAGTTTTGATTTTAAACAGGGTCTTCCTAAATTGCTAAGTTACCAGTATAGAATCAAACTTGCAATCCTCCTGCCTCAGCCTCCAGAATGCTAGGATTATAGGCCTGGACCACCAAATCTAGCTCATAATTTTTATCTTTCATGGTCATTTTGACTTGGAAAAAGTGAGAAGTTTTATGATGCCAGATCCAGTAAATATGGTGGTCAAGGTCACACTGTAATGTTTTTTTTACAGAAATTGCCATAAACATTTTGGTTTTCATTTAAACATTCATAGTACTTTCCTGATCACTTCTCATGACACCTGAGAAGACTTCCCACGTCACAGAGTGGAATACACACCCCTGCCACATACAGGACCATCAGTGCCCCACAGGCGTGCGTGGAGGTCACTAAGCCCCTCTTCTGTTCTCAGAGGTCTTTTTTTTAAAAAATCATGCACATTCCAGGCCCATGACCTATCACTGAGCTACATGCTCAGCTTTTATATATATATATAATTTTGAGACAGGGTCTCACTAAGCTGACCAGGCTGGCCTCAAACTTGAAATCTTCAGGCTTCAGCCTTCTAAATACAACATTGGGGCTTACAGTCTTGTGCCACCATGCTGGGCTTCACTGGCCTTTTTTAAGTCTCAGGTTGTTGCAACAGAACTTTTGATACCTCATAGTAGCAATCTGTTTTTAGAACCATTTAGGCAAATATATCATAGTTCACTCACTACAAGGCAATAGAAGTTATCTACAAGTCATACCTAAGCAGAAGTGTCACCTAGATTTGGTTTTGAAGAACCACAGTGGTACACACCTGTCAGCCCAGCACAGGAAGGTAAGGCAGGAGGACAGCTAGTTCAAGGCTATCAAGGGCTACACAGTGAGGCCCTGTCTCATAAATAAGTTAAGTGTGACCCAGAGACACAGGCCTATTATCCCAGCACTCTAGGAGGCTGAGGCAGGAGAATCAGAAGTTAGAGCCCAACTTGGGCAATTTGGTAACAGAGAGAGATCCTGTTCCAAAATCAAAAAGTAAAAAATGAGCTGGGCATGGTGGCACATGCTTGTTGTAATCCCAGCATTCAGGAGGCTAAGACAGGATGATTGCCCATGAGTTCAAAGCCAGCCTAAATTACATAGTGAGTTTAAGACCAGAGGGGGGGGGGGAGTAAAAAATGGCTTGCGGATGATGTTGTTCCATTCCCAGTATCAATAAATAATGTGTGTATTCTGAGTGTAGAAAGCTACTCCTGCTACCTTATATCTACGTCTACACAACAGCCACGCTCTTCCTTCGTCCACTTCCCTGGGCGGCACACTACCGAGCCAGGAGGTCACACTGGACAGCGTCACAGGGTGCGGGAAGCAAGCGTGAATCAGAAAATAATCCCTGTAACTCGAATTCAATGCTCCCGGGCACAAGCCGGAGTGCCTTCCGTGGGTGGCACCTGCCAGCAATAGGAGGAGGTGTGCACGTCCCAGGGACTCATTGAGAATCCTGCAAGCCTGATTTAAGATGTGGCATTTCGCGGATACACAGGGGAGCGGGGAGAAGGGCGGCTGCCCCGCTGAGCCAAATTCCACCGGTTACTAAGGGACAGAACTACCACCCAGGGGGACAACTGGGGTAGAGGAGGGGATGGACGGGGTTTATTCTGCTAGACACCTTTCTGTTCTCTGTCTTTCTTTCTTGGCCTTCGCACTGAGTCACACCCCTAGATTATTCATTTTTGATTTGAAGACTGGGTCTCCCTAAATTGCTATTTCCCAGGCTGGGCTCAAACCTGCAATCCTCCTGCCTCAGGCTCTCAAAGTGCTGGGACTACAGGCCCAGCTAAGCTTACTGAACCCGCAGAAAAAGAAAAAGGATAAAAAAATGTTCATTTCAAAGACATAACAGGCCGTTGTAGCCAAGTCTCTGTATTTCAGGGCACCAAGGCAGTCTAAAGGCAGAAGCAGCATTTTCTCTTTAGGACTACAGGATGGAGCCAGTGAGCGCCACCGGGTAAGACGCCCCACCCCACACACCAGGGCAGGCACAGATGGCAGGATGTCCAGAGGCAGTGGCGCAGGCACCGGGCTTCAGGCTTACTACACTGCAGCCTCTTTGACGGCTTCTTCTGGAATGCACTGAACAAAAGCCACAGGTTGGTTCAATAAAAACCAGGCAGCATCTCGGATGCACAAGCAGGAACTGGGGAAAACTGCATTCCTGCGTTCGGTTAGCGTACCTCCTGCAGTCCTATACTGCACGCCGCTCATGGCAGCAATGCCAGCCACTCCTCATCATAAACGTGGGGGGGGGGGGGGCACTACATTTCCTTGGCTGGCCTCAAACCTGCAATCCTCCTGCCTCAGCCTCCCACTGGGCCCAGCTAGCAAGCCATTTTTTTTAATGCATATTTTCCTAGTTTCCAGACTCTGCAAGCATCTTACAGTTTGACACAGTAACCCAGGCATAGTGGTGCACTCCTGTAATCCCATCACTCTGGAAGGCTGAAGCAGGAAGATCACAAGTTTGATCACAAGTGAGTGATTTGGTAAGACCCTGAGTCAAAAATCAAAAATAAAAAGAGCTGTGTGTGTAATTCAGTGTGGTACACCTCCATGAAAAGTAGAAGAGGAGAAAGAAGAAAAGAAAAATTATGACAGTCAAGCTCCCATATTTTTCCAGAGCTTGTCACACAGAAGGACTTCCACTCCTCTGAGGTCTGACACTGTAACCGCTAGATGAGCAAGGGCTCCTCCTAGCAGGGAGCTGTGCTGTGTGTGCGGTTTACCAAGTTGCAAACTTACGTTGTGAAACACTGGGTCCTGCTCTACCACCACCGAGTATGTTTTCTTAGAACAGGGAGGCTGTGGCTGGCTCCGCCTCCCTGCCTGACACTCAAAGGGTCACGTGGGCAGCTAACCTCCCACCTCTAACACCCGCCTTGGGGCGGGAAGGGAAGGCCTTACTCAAATTGACCACTCCCTTTCTTAAATTAAGTCTGTGGCCCTACTAAAGATCCAGAGCCCGCCCCCCCAAACACACACACACACACACACACACACACACACACACACACACACACACACAGAGTCCTGCTGCCAACCTGAACTTGATACCTCTACACCAAGAGGAAAGGAGCCTGGGCAAAACATGAACCTGTAACCTGGCCCAGGAGCAAGCCTGTAATCCCAGCGCTCTTGAGAGACTGAGGCAGGAGGATCACAAGTTCGTGACCAACCCGGGCACCCCAGTGCTTCAGTGAGACCCTGGCACAAAACCGAAGAGCAAAGAACAGGCTAAAGTTATAGCTCAGTGGAAGGCCTGGGTTCGATCCTTAATACCACGAACAACAACAAAAGTTAACCTGTGGCCTTCAGCCACGGGTTCACGGACAGGGCCAGGCCTGGAGAAAGTGCCAACTCTATGTTTGTTTTAAAGAAAATACTTCCTGGCACAAGATTAGGACTCTGCACTGTGCACACGAAACCACGTGGTTGGTGCTAAGCTGGCACCGTCCACTCACGATCAACCAAAGCAGCCTCTTTTCAAGGCAGCCCCCCCCCCAGCAGGGTAAGCGACACCAGTCCTTCAAGTCACGCGGGCCACAAGTCCCTCTCCCCGGGCAATGCGGAGGGGTAGCTGGGGCGTCCCCGTGGGGCTTCGGCAGCGAAGAACTAACACCTGGGCCCTCGCTTGGCTCAGGCCGCAGAGCGGGAAAGGAGAGGCCGCGCGCCCTCCCAGGAAATGAACCTTGCCCACCGGCAGGACGCACGGGCGGGCGCACCTCTCGGGTGCCCACCTGTCGCCCGGCAGACAAACTTTCCGCCCTTTCGGGCCGGAAGGATCGGCCCCGCACGCCACCCCCTGGCCCGAGCCGGCAGCGGCTGGGTGCCGCGCGGGCTCCTCACCTGAGACGCCCGGCCGGGGCCCACCCACCGCGGGGTACCCCCGGCCCCCCTCCGCGGCTTGCGGGGTCGCGGCTCGGGACGCCCGCGGGGACGCAGCCCCGGGCGGGAAGGGCGGGAAGGCGCCGCGCTCGTCCCCCGCAACTCCGCTCCCAACTTTGCGCGCCCCGCCGCCCGGCCGCCCCAGCGCGGCCGCGGGGAGGGAGGTCCCGGATCGCCACTTCCCGCGCACTCACAGCCGTAGCGGGGTCTCTGCAGCGGCGGCGGCGCCTCCTCGTGGGGCATCCTGCGCGGCGCCGGGGGTCCTCCCGGGGCGCGCCCCCCGCGGCTCCCCTCGCTGGCCAGCCTGCCGCGCTCCGATCGCGCCTCGCCGCCCTCGCCCGCCGCCTCGCTGCCGCGTCGCCGGCGCCCGGAGCCCAAGTGACCTCTCCTACCTCGCCGCCGCCTCCCCCGGCAGGTTTCCTTTCTCCTCCCGCAGCCCGGCCCCGTTATCCTCCGCGGAGGGAGCGCGCCGCCCGCAGCGCCCCCTGCCGCGCGCGGGGCGCACCGCGCCCGAGGACCCGCCCCCGGCCGGGAGAGGAAGGCGCTGGCGGCTGCCTGCTGGCGGGGCCGCCCCGCCGCGTGTCGCCCGCTGGGACGCCGAGAGGCCTGGAAGTGAAGCAGGTCGGGCGGGAGCGAGGAAAACCGCCGGCCACAGGGCGGCCCAGCGCCCGGCTGTCGCTCTCTTACTGAGGGACAAAGGGCGCCCTTCCTTTTCCTCTGGGGAGATTGGGCCTTAACTGTTAAGTCTTGTTTTAAAAAAAAATTAGCTTGTGTGTGGTGGCACAGGCCTGTTATCCAGAGCACTCTGACAGGCTGAGGCAGGAGGATCTTAAAACTGATCTCAGCCTCGGCCACTGCTTAGCGAGACTTTATCTCAAAAATCAAAAGGAAAAGCCGGGCTAAGCATGTCGCTCTGTGTGAATGCCCTGGGCTCCATCCCAGTTCCACAGAGCGAAAAATAATCTTGCCTTGCAAGCACAGGCCCTGAGTTCGATTCTCCAGCACCACATAAAGCTGAGCGTAGTGGCTCAGGCCTGTAATCCCAGAACTCTGGAGGCTGAGGCAGGCGCATTGTCCAGAGGCCAAGGCCAGCCCGGGCAACACCACTGAGTTCAGGACCAGCCTGGGCTACAGAGTGAGACCCTGTCTCAAAAAAATTATATATATATATATATATATATATATATATGTGTATATATATATATATATATATGTATATATGTATATAAAGGTGCTCCTGGCTGAGCCCAGTGGCCTGTAATCCTGGCATTTGGGGAAGCTGAGGCAGGGATAATTGCAAATTTGAGCCCAGGCCAGCTAATTTAGCAATTTAAGAAGACTCAAGTAAAAATTAAAAGGGTCTGGAGCTGGCGCTCAGAGCCAAGGCCCTGTGTTCAATCCCTCACTACTATCAGGAAAAAAAAAAAAGTTCCTGCTGTGACTTCTACAAAAGTTTGGGTTCCCCTGTCATGACAAGAGACCGTGTGTGTGTGTGTGTGTGTGTGTGTGTGTGTGCGCGCGCGCGCGCGTGTGTGTGCGCGCGTGCACGCGCACTGCTGCCAGCTAGCTGGAGAGGTGAGATAGCACCACCCTAACAGCCACGCCGAGCACCACGGCCCCACCCAGCCCTGGCTGTCACGCAGGTCCATCTGGGGTCCACAACCACAAAAACCTCTTCCGGTTTAGCTTTTAAGGAAATTAAACTGCCTTTGGCTGGTATTTTATTTTTTATTTTTGGTTTTTGGGGGTTTGTGTGGGTTGTGTTGTTTTGTTTTGCGGTACTAGGATTGAACTCAGACCTTGTCTCTGAGCTACATCCCCAGCCCCTTTTTATTTGCCCAGGCTGGGACCCAACTTGTCATCCTCCTGACTCAGCCTCCCAAAGTGCTACTATTGCAGGCCTGCACCCCTGGCCCTGTTTTACAAGCGGGAGTTCCAAGAGGTGTCCGTTCTCCCCGCCAACAGATGTCCACAGGTGTCCTCCCTCCCCTGCCAGCCCACCCCATCTCCTGTCCCTGCCGAGCCCCCCCCCCCCCCCCCCCCCCCCCCCCCCCCCCCCCCCCCCCCCCCCCCCCCCCCCCCCCCCCCCCCCCCCCCCGCCTAGGTTGTGTTTCCCGTGATGCCTTGGCCGTGCGGGATCTGGTGGAATGTGGATCCTCCTATACAAGTGATGTGGGCTGTGAAAGGCTGGAGAAACACAGTCGGTGCAGAGGATGGCAGTGCCTTAGGCCCAACACTCTGTCTCCTACTTGGGTCTGTGCTGGGGCATGAATTTGCGGGGTTCCTCCTTCCATTCCTGGGGGCTGCTTTACTGGTAAGCAACATCCCTAGCCCATTTTTACTTTTATTTTGAGACCAGATCTTGCTACATTGTCCAAGCTGTCTGTGCTGGCAACAACTCCTACCTCACCCTCCCAAGCAGCTGGGACTGCAGACCTACACCTTGACTCCCCACACAGGTGGCCACATTTCGAAGCTCAGCACTGTGCTGGTCAGTGTTCACCAGGGGGGACAGAGGGAAGGGAATTTCCTGTATCTCAAGAGATGCTGAGGGTTGGGGCTAGCTCCAAGGTGAGAGCCCTTGCCTGGTGCGCACAAGGCCCTGAACTCACTCCCCAAGCACCACATAAAGAAGTTAGCCAGGCGTGGTGGCACACTCGTGTAATCCCAACACTTGGGGCTGACTCAGGAGTTCTAGACCACCTCAGCCTACGTAAGGAGTTCGGGACCAGCCTGGACTACAGAGAGAGACCATCAGGAAGAGAGATGATTTCTAAAGCCTGTTTCATCTCTGATTCCAAATTAATTAAGCCCTTCTCTCCTCTTAGCTGTCAGTGTTTACTGTGTCTGAAATACACAAACTAGTGGGTAGTCTGAGCATGTAGAAGTAGGGGCATCACAGTGAACTACAAGGGTTGAGAAAGGTTATTGATGCAGGCCAGGGGGTGCAGGCCTGAAGTCCTAGCACTCTAGGAGGCTGAGGCAGGAGGATCACAAGCTCAAGCCCAGCCTGGGCAACTTAGTGAATTAGCGAGACCTGTCTCAAAATCAAAAGTAAAAAATGGCTTTGAGATGTAGACCCTGGGTTGGCCCCATACTGAGGAAGAAAGGAAGGAAGGAAGGAAGGAAGGAAGGAAGGAAGGAAGGAAGGAAGGAAGAAAGAAAGAAAGAAAAAGAAACTTCTGCTTGGGTTTGAGGGAGCCCTTGAAGAAGGGGAGGAGTGGTTAGACAGCCTCCTCCCTCCTTCCTGAGAGGCGTGCGGGGCCAAAGACTGGCGGAGCAGGAGTTAGGGCTAGGTAGGAGCTGCGAGTCTGTGACAGAGGGCAGTGGACCTGACACGTCAGCTTGCAGGCCAGCTGTCACCATAGGAGCACTGGGAACTGGAAAAGTTCTGAGCATGGAAGCCCTGGCATATCAGGGCATTCAGGGAAGATGCATCATGCAGCCAGAGGTAGGGTGGACTGCAGGAGGTCAAAATGAAGATGGTCTAGGGAGCAGGATCCTGTGTCAAAAAAAAAAAAAATGAAGATGGTGACACCAGAGCCTGAGACGCGCTAGTGGCAGGAAGCAAGGGCTGAAGCACCAAGAGGAGTGGGAAGAGGGTGTCCACATCCACAGGCTGGCTGTCACCCCTGGGAGGAGCTGGGGAGATTCCAGGGCCCCATATCACTGTGAGGACTGAACACAAGCCAGGCCTGGTGGTGCACACCAGTGATCCCACCACTCTGAGAGGCTGAGGCAGGAGGATCCCAAGTTTGAGCCCAGCATGGGCAACTTAGTGACTTAGCAAGACCCTGTCTCAATATCAAAAATGAAAATGAGCTGTACACATAGCTCAGTGCAAAGGCCCTGGGCTGGGTCTCCAGTACCAGAAAAGAGAGGGAGAGAGAGAGTTTAACACTAAAGCAGTCGCAAGTGCTCCTCTGCGTGAGTGTTCCAGTCATCATCGTGGCCACTTCCTGGGCAGTTGTCCGAGCTTCCAGAGCACCACACCTGTGCTTCTCCGAAACTGCCTACGGAGCATAGGGCTGGCTCCTCTCAGGTGTGACGTGGAGGAACGGGCGGCATAAGCCCAAGGCACTGTGCCAGCCTGCTCTGCCACATGACCACCGCCAAGCCTATCTGGAAATGAAAACGAAGCCCAGCTAATAAAAGCTGTTATTTTAATATGGCGAGGCACTCCCTCCCTTCCTTCTTTCCTTCCTTCCTGCCTTCCTTCCTTCCTTCCTTCCTTCCTTCCTTCCTTCCTTCCTTCCTTCCGTTTTGAAACAAGGCCTTGCTCTGTAGTCCAGGCTAGTCCCAAACTTGCTATGTCGCCCAAGCTGGCCTTGAACTCGTGGCAGTCCCCTTACCTCGGCCTCCACAGCGCTGTGATGACAGGCACACATCACCACGCCCAGCTGGTTTTCTTTAATGTAAAATGAAAGAGGGCACTGCAGGACAGTGAGGTATGCTAAGCCTTTTGTTTTCCTTTGGTGGTGGTGGTCGTCGTCTTTTTGTTTTGGTACTAGAGATCAAACGTACCAGGCAAATGCTATATCCTCAGCTCACTACACCATTTTTAAAGTAATATTTTGCTTAAATTATTTTTTAGCCAGGAGTAGTAGCGTATGCCTGTAATCCCAGCACTCTGGGAGGCTGAGGCAGGAGGACTGCAAATTTGAGCCCAGCCCGGGCAATTTAGCAACCTAGTCAGATCCTATCTCAAAAAAAAAAAAAAAAAAGGAAAGGACTGAAGATACGGTACAGAGTGTTTTTGAGGCAGGGTCTTACTCTGTAGTCCCAGCTGGTCCTGAACTCACTATGTAGCACAGGTTGACCTTGATCTCACAGCAGTCCTCCTGCCTCAGCCTCCAGAGTACTAGAATTACTGGTGGATGTAACACACCCGGCTTTAAACATAAAATTTATAACAATAAAAGATGATTTATATCAAGAGACTCAAAAGAAAAAACATGGTTTTGTTAAAACTCTCAAAGTGAAAGCCACCTGCCTGTAATTCTAGTATTCAGGAGGCTGAGGCAGGCAAGTTGCAAATTTGAGGCCACTCAGGAAAACTCAGTGAGATGCTGTCTGAAATAAAAAATAAAAAGAGCTGGGGACGTCGCTGAGTGGCAGAGCACACCTAGATTCGATCCCCAGGGTCACAAGAAATAAAAAATAACCCTTAGCCCACAACTTTAACTTTCCACTCACCTTTAAAGGGATTTGATTTATATCAGAGATCATTTTTACCATCTATACCCTGAGGGGTACCCAGCACCGTCCAAAGCATCACCCATGGGCGAGGCATGAAGACCCCACAGGGCAGAGGCTGTCGGAGGCCTTCCTAAGCACCACACACCTTGGCCTGTCATATTTTCTGACGTGTCCCACGCTCCAGGGAAGGAGAGACTGAGGAGCAGCAGGAACATGCATGTTATTGCCTTGTTGCCAGAGACGCCTTGTCCCTCGGAGCTGTGGGGTGAGCCAGGCGCTCTGAGCTGCACCCCTGCTAGGTTGCTCGGCTGCCCAGGCTGGGCTCGGGTGTGCCGCTCTAATGCTCGCGCCTCCCAGAGGCTGGGATTGTAGGCCTGTGTGTCCCCTCATCCTGCACAAAGACTTCTCTGTCTGAAAAGGACATTGCTACAGTCCAACCTCAGATCTAGAAAAAAGGGGGTCAGGGCGAAGTGCAGAGTTCAGCAGTCAAAGGCCCTGGGTTCACTACCCCAGCGACACATATTCCAGGCGTGGTGGTGCACGCCAGTAATCCTACCACTCAGGAGGCTGAGGCAGGAGAATTGCCATGCATTCAAGGTCAGCCGGGACTATGTAGTAAGTTCAGGATCAGCCTTGACTACACAGTGAGACCCTGTCTTTAAAAAAAAAAAAAAAAAAAAAAGTCAGAAATGAATGAAACAGCCAATCAAGTGTTTCAGTACAGGCATCAGAAAACAGAAAACAGTGAAACCAGAGATACCGCGCCCCCCCCCCCCCCCGCTCCTGCCCTCCTCCTGGTTCTTTTTCTTCTTTGCATTCACGTTCACGTTCATACATTCGTATTCCGGTTATTATTATGTTCAGTACTGGAGATGGAATCCAAGCCCTTTGCACGGAGCTACATCCCACCCCATTTTTTTAAAATTTAGAGACAGGGTCTTGCTAAGTTGCCCAGGCAAGACAATTTGTGATCCTCCTGCCTCAGCCTCCCAGCGTGCTGAGATAATAGGCATGCTATGCCAGGTCCTAAAATCAGAGTCTTCTTAGCATTCTTTCACAAACAAGGAAACCGAGGCACAGAGCAGTTGCCTAATTCCCAACAGCTGCCCGCCTACACTATCCCCGAGAGCCTCTGCCTAGTGAGTTTCCTCCTGGAGGTGGTTTTGTTCATACCGATTGTTTTCAGTGAAACCGTTTTCCACTTCACGGAAGCCTATGATTTTGGACAACTTACAAATGTTTTTATACTTTCAATCGGCCAAGCCCTCCAGCAATCTCGCCTCCTCCCTCTACGCTTCAAGGGTCAGGCTCCAAGCAAATCGATCTCTGGAAAGACCACCGTCAACTTCAGCAAATTAAATAAAGCCAACGAGCCTGTGATTATCCCGACGATGGAGTCCGAGGACCTCCGAGAAGATGATCCCAGGGCAGCCAGGAGTGGGCAGGGCGCTGAGGGCCAGCAGGTGGCCCCAGGACCCTTTCTCCCACACCCATTGTCTCTCCCCTGCTCCCTTGGGTTCTGGTGGCAGCGCCCCCCGGCAGGCACTTCACATCACTATTTGTTCATTTGTTTGTCTGAGACAGTCAGGCTGGCCTCAGGCTGCAACCTGCCGCCTCAGCTCCAGGGGAGCCAGGCTCCGGACATGGCCACCCGCTGGAGGTCCTC
This sequence comes from Ctenodactylus gundi, assembly GCA_004027205.1. Taxonomy (NCBI): domain Eukaryota; kingdom Metazoa; phylum Chordata; class Mammalia; order Rodentia; family Ctenodactylidae; genus Ctenodactylus; species Ctenodactylus gundi. The sequence continues at coordinate 79,425 of PVKB01005300.1, forward strand.
CTTCCTGTCCAGTTGTGCCACCACAGCTGCCTCGAGGTCCCTGTTAACTCAAAGCATTTACCTTTGACTCTGAGGGAGAGCCACGAGTCACCCTGTGCCAGGTCCAGTGACTAAGGTGGGCAAGGACACAGTGTCTCGGTTTTATGAGACTGCCTATCCGCTGGAGGGCAATCAGCAGTGGCACTCACTGAGTTTGTCATTACGCCCCGTCTGGACACTCATGAAGAGGATGTCCAGCCTCGCTCCAGAAAGCAGAGAAGCAATGGGTGTGTATGAAGAGTAAGCATTCTGGGGGGATTCATAGCAATATGTCTTTTATTGTAATAAAAATTTTCAGAGCCAAGTGTGGTGGCACACTTCTGTAATCCTGGCACTCAGGAAGCTGAGGCAGGCAGATTGCCATGAATTTGAGGACAGCCTGGGCTACATACTGAGTATCAAAAACAAGTAAAAAATGCAAATGGAAAATTTTTCACTTAAACATTCACGGGGTATTTTGATCCGGCCTCCCACGTGGTGGTGCAATCTGCTTCGATTGTGCGGTGCTGGAGATTGAACACCGGGACTTTCTCTGAGCTACATCCCCAGTCCCATTTCATTGTTTTTTATTTGGGACCGTCTTGGTAAGTTGCTACATTGCCCAGGCAGAACTCAAATTTGCAGCTCTCCTGCCTCAGCCTCCCAAAATGCTGGGATTCCACACCTGCGCCCCCAGGCCCAGCTCTCTGCAGATTCTTACCTTCCCCTCCTGGAAGTCAGTCTTTGTTGGCAGAGAGAGAGAGGGAGGGAGAAAGAGAGAGAGAAAGAGAGAGAGAGAGAGAGAGAGAGAAATATTGCAGCTGACAGATAGCTGGGACATTTTGAAGAAGCCTTCCTATGGTGTGAGCAGAGGATGCTTCAAGCAGCCGCTCTGAGCAAAAAGATAGCCAACAGTACTTAAAATAAAAGGTACACATTTCCTCGAGCCCTGCTTCTACAAAGACACCCTAAAGAAGCTGTCACACTGTAGCCAGGTCGGTTAGCACAGGCCTGTCATCCCAGAACTCTGGGATGCTGAGGCAGTACGATCTCAGTTTGAGCCCAGCCTCGGCAACTTAGCAATTCAGTGAGATCCTGTCTTAAAATCAAAAATCAAAAATGGGCTGGAGATGTAGTTCATTATGAGCATTCTAGGTTCAATCTCCAGTATCACAAAAAGGAAAAAGAAAAAACAAAAAAGAAAGAAAGGAATGGAAGGAAAGGAAAGGAAAGGAAAGGAGGGCTGGAGGCATAGCTCAGTGGTTAAAGCAGTTGCCTAGAAGTGAAGAGCCCTGGGTTCGATTCCCCAGCACCACATAAGCTGGGCATGGTGGTGCATGCTTGTAATCTCAGCACTCAGGAGGCTGAGGCAGGAGGATTGCCATGAGTTTGAGGCCAACCTGGCTGCATAGTGAGTTCAGAGCCAGCGTGGACTGTAGAGTGAGACCCTGCCTCAAAGAAGAAGGTGGAGGAGGAGAAGGAGGAGGAGGAGGAGGTGTCACACACAGGCACAGGCACACATGTGCGCTCCAGGTAAAAGAAATAATTCCAGTGTTGCACTGCGGCAGAGTGGGTGCAGGGACAAGAGAGAACAGGGCTGGAGGAATGGAACAGTGGTTAAAGTGCTTGCCTAGCAAGCGCAAGGCCCTGGGTTCAATTCCCTAGCCCCACATAAGCCAGGCATGGTGGCACACACCTGTTATCCCAGCACTTGTGAGGCTGAGGCGACAGGATTGCCGTGAGGTCAAGACCAGCCTGGGCTCCATAGGGAGTTCAGGACCAGGCTGAACTCTTGAGACTGCCTCAAAAAAGAGAGAGAACAACAAATACAATGTGATAACAATTATGGGCAGTAATCAACACACAAAGTCACACTACAGGGGCTGAAGGAATGGTGCAGCGGTTAAAGCGCTTGCCAAAGCGCTTGCCTAGCAAGCACGAAGCCCTGAGTTTGATTCCCCAGCGCCACATAAACAGTTGCATGCCTGTAATCCCAGCACTAGGGAGGCTGAGGCAGGAGGATTGCTGTTGAGTTCTAGGCCTGTCTGGACTGCATAGTGAGTTCAGGATCAGCCTGGACTATAGACAGAGACCTTGTCTCAAAAAAAAAAAAAAAAGATATAAGGTACATATGTGAGTATATTTTTCATGAGCCAAGGCCTCTCTGTGGAACAGTTGCCTCTGAGGAGGGGGACGGGCCGGACAGGGATGGCCCAGTCTGTGACATGTAGGCGGCTCTGTCTAAATAGTCATTAAGTTGCCCAGGCTGGGCTTGAACTAGTGATCTTCCTGCTTCAGCCTCCCAGAGTGCTGAGATTATAGCACTGAGCTATATATCTCTGGCCCATTTCTTTGTTTGTTTAGTTTATTTATTTATTTTTTTGAGACAGAGTCTTGCTAATTTGCTGAGGCTGGGCTCTAACTTGTGATCCTCCTGCCTCAGCCAGGCCTGCATTGCAGGGGCCCAGCTTCAGACCCTGTTAGTTAAGTGTTAACTTCACCTCTGGATCTGCTGAGCTCAGGGACGTGTAAAAGCCAGGGTGCACCAGGGATCATCTGAGCCCAGGAGCACAGTGGCCATGGCCGTCTCCGTCAGGTCACACGTCAGGCCTCTTCCTCCAGCAGCCCTCCGGGTGCTCCCGGGGCAGGACGCGTCCTTGGTGGTGGTATCTGAGCCTCTTGCTCCTCTTGTCACGACCAACACTCTGGCTCAGCCCTGCCCGATCACACACGTGGATGGCTGCCATGCACACCCCTGTGTTGGCCTTCCCCAATTCGATGAGTTCTCCTCGGAATTCCTGTGGGCATCTCTGGGTACTATCCCTTCAGCTCCTAGCAAACACTCAACCTTAGTTGCTATCTGTGTTTCTGCTGTCCCCTTGGTGAAGAAAGAGGAGGAGGAGGAGGAGGAGGTGGAGGAAGAGGAGGACGAAGGCAACCATGACTGGGCCCCATGGCACTGGCCTATAATCCCAGAACCCTGTGCAGGCTGAAGCAGAAGAATCTCAAATTCAAGTCCAGCTGGGAAATTTAGCAATTTGGTGAAGCCCTGTCTCAAAACCAATATAAAAAAGGGTTGGAATTGTAGTTTAATGTGAAGGTCTTGGGTTCATTCCCCAGTAGGGTAGAGGATGGGATTTTGGATTGCAAATCTGGCCACAATACATATGTAATTTCCTCTTTTGGATCACCAAAGATGTTGGCATTCCCAGACTCCCATGGGCTCAGAAGATCCAAATTCCCTTTGACTTTATTTCTAACTTATACACACTAATTTAACTGTACACAAATTTACAAATAAAACTTTTAAATCTTCAAGGGCTCTTTCCTTCTTTCCCCACCATTTTTATTAATATGCAATACATAACATTTACAATGAACTTGAGTATTCTGTGCACATGCATATCATGTCAATATTACGATCCCTTCCTCTCCCCCTTTTGGCCCTCCCACACCTCCCCAATCCCTCCATAACTCCCACTATCACACCCATTTGGTTCTATAGAATGCCTGTGTTCTGGGTTTCCCAAATTAGAGAACAATGTGATATTTAACATATGTAATCTTCTGCATCTGACTCACTTTACCACTCAAATCACCACTTATTAGCTCAGCTTCCCACCCCTAGAATGGGCTGCAGTGGCCATATCTTGATGCCTCTTCTCTGGGTCCAGCGGAGCTCTTTATTGGGGTGATTTGCCAAAAGTTCTTTTTGTCTGTACCTTACTATATCTTTGTTGAGATTCTTTAACGTGGCCTCACCCTCCAGTCCACATGAGAAGAGAACTAAAACAATGAAATTAATAAGGCTAGAAAATGTGAGAAGGAAAAAGAGAGAAGTTAAATCTCAAATTCCTTAGCTGCGTACTGAAAGGTAAATGTTTGTACACCCAAAAGACATTCAGGTTGTCATTGCATCAGTTTTTTTTTTTTTTTTTAAGGATAAACTTACATCCAAGACCAAATGAGTGAATCACTACATTAAATGAGCTTAAATCTATATCAAATTGCTACATTAAATGAACTTAAACCCATATCACATAAGTAAGCTACATCAAAGCAATAGAGTGGCATGCTTAGTTATTTCAGATTTTTAAAACTTCCATAAGTTACTTACTCATATTCCACTAATTATTAACATTTTTCCAGATTTGGTTTATCATTTTACCTGCCTATCCATCCCTAATTTCATGCATACATATTTTTGAAGATTTTATACCAATTTCCCACATTGAAAATAATTATGTTCTGCAAGCTTATATATTATTAAAAATAATAATTATGAGAGAAGACCCACTGATTTCGTGAGACAGTTTGTACTGTTTTAGAAATATCAATCAAATGATTCAAACACCAATCTATTTTTGTTTTTGTTGTTGTTACACTTTCTCTTTAGTTGTTTCCTTTCCTCCATGTTTTTTGGTGCTGCCTGTCTCTCTGCTTCTCTCAAAGATTCCTTCAGGTATTTTCTGTAGTGCTGGGCTTGTGGTTACAAATTTCTTTAGGGATATTTGGTCATGAAATATTTTTACTTCTTCAATTTTTGTGGATAATCTGGCTGGATACAGCAACCTGGCTTGACACTTGCCATCTTTTAAAGCTTGGAAGATTTTGCTCCAGGGTCTCCTAACCTTTAAAGTCTGCATTGAGAAATGTAATTCAAATGGGTTTACCTTGGTAGAATAATGATAGAATAATGACTGTTTTTCTCTTGTTGCTTTTGATATTCTCTCTGTATGTTGTATTTCTGAGGTTTTGATTATGATGTGTCATGGCAAGTCTCATTGCTGGTTGAGGTTATTCGGTGTTCTATAAGTTTCTTGTACCTGAAAATTACCTTTTTTCTAGATTAGGGAAATTTTCTTGCATTATTTCAATGAATAAATTTTTTAGACCTTTGGATGTTTTCTGCTCTTTCTCCCACAGCCATAATTCTGAGATTGGTTCTCTATGAATCATCTATCAGCTGTTTTATCCAGCTACTTTGCTCATTTCTAATTTTGGAGTTGTGCCCTATAGCATTTGTTTCCTCAGCCTTGTCTCTTCAAGGTCTGAAATTCTGTCCTCACAATATTTGAGTCATCTTAGCCTGGTTTCACATATATTTTTAATATCTTGAATTTCAGCTAAATTTCTTTTCAGATTTTCTATTTCTCTATCAGAATGTTTCTTTATATCTTGCATTTCCTTATTTGCCTCAGCCAAATTTTTATTCATGACTTCAATATGCTCAGTGAGCTTTGTCTCCATTAGGACCAGTGTTTGATTAGTAAGTTCCTCTTTAAGCTGCTGATCATTGTTTGCATTTCTTTGAGACTATCTTGTTTGAACTGGTTGTTTGATTCATTTATTTGCTGTTTTATTTCCTTCCCTATGAGTTCTACTATTTCAGGGTCCATGACACTAGTTTCTGGGGTCTCAGGCATCTCTGTGGGTGCCCTGTTGCCTTATCTTCTTCCCATGGTTCTGTTGTTGAGGGACTTCACTTTAAAGGCCTGGGGAGAGGGTTTTTTTTGAATGGCTATGATGGTGTTTGTGGGGAGCTTCAATTCCTCTGAGTTCTGTGCTGGGAGTAGGCAGTGAGGGGGGACCTAACAGTCCGATGGCCTCTGAGGTGTCTTGTTCACCCCCAGCTCACTCAGCAAAGCTCTCTCACCTGTCCTGGCTTCCCTCCCCTGAGGCCGGGCTCTCCACCCTCAGAGGTGCTCCCACCACACCTGAGCCATTCAGGAGGTTGGGGGCCTTTCTCTCCTCTCTGCAACTGCTTCTTTTTCCAGTTTCTTCCTAGGCACTGTATAAGAGTGACCCCAAAAGCCCTGATGTGCTCTTCTGAGCTTTATTTTACTCCAATCAGTTCAGTTTCAGGCTCTTTTAAAAAAAAAATGGCTTGTGCTTACATCATTGCCTATTATGGGTGCCAAGCACTGCTTCTGATCTATGTAGGCTCCAGGAGGCCTTTTCTAGGGGAGCTCACATTGCATTTGTAGTGTGCACTACCTGCAGGTTCTTTTGTCAGAGGCTGGGGCTACCAGCTGCTGACCATTCCCACTTCTCCTGGATCAGCACTTACATCAATCTGAGGTTCTCAACTCTGAACTTTCCTTCATCTGTGGTCTGTCTGTCTGTCTGTCTTTTTTCCAGTTCTGAGATTGAACCCAGAGTCTTTGCACTGAGCCACATCTCTGTACCTTTTTTATTCTTGATTTTCAGACAGAGTCTCGGTAAATCACTAAACTACCCAGACTAGGTTCAGACTTATGATCCTCCTGCCTCAGCCTCCCAGAGAGTTGGGATTACAGTCATAAATCACCACATCTAACACTTTTGGGGATTTTTTTGAGCATTATGTTGACTTTTCTTATTTCAATCTACTTAAGTTTGTGCTTCTCTGCAACAATATAATTTTCCTTAAAGTTCAGCTAATACTGGGTATTTGATGTGTTTCCTGGTTAGTTTTACAGCAGTTGACTTTATTAATTCCAAACATTTGGCTTTGGAATTCCTCACTTGAATTGCTGTGTCTCTTACGAAAACCTTAAAGATCTAGTGGCTACGTGACACAGAGGTGAGAAGTCTTCCCTCTTCTGTGTAATGTGATATGAGAGGAGCCTGGATCCTTCTTTCATGGGTTTGTAAGGCTTCTCTGCTGCCTCCAATGGTAAGGCCATTGAAGTAATAATAAACAAGCCGAGCCCTGTGGTGTAGGTCTGTAATCCCAGCACTCTAGCAGGCTGCAGGAGGAGTGAAAGCTCAAGTCCAGCCTGGGCAACCTAGTGACTTGGTGAGGTCCCCTCTGAAAATACAAATTTTAAAATGCACTGGTAAACCAGGCATCGTGGCGCACACCTGTAATCCCAGCATGAGGGAGGCCGAAGCAGGAGGATTGTTGTGAGTTCCAGGCTAGGGTAGGCTACATTAGTGAGTTCAGGACCAGTCTGGACTGTTGAGTAAAACTCTATCTCAAATAATAATAATAATGGGGATGGGACTGTAGCTCTGTGTGAAGGCCCTGGGCTCAATCCTAAGTACCACAGACAGAAAGGAAGAAAGAAAGAAAGAAAGAGAGAGAGAGAGAGAGAGAGAGAGAGAGAGAGAGAGAGAGAGAGAGAGGCAAGCAGTCTTTGTAGCACATGCTTATAAACTTCCAGAACTCCCAGAATTTCAAGTTTGAGCCCAGCCTGGGAAGCTTGGTAACTTAGACCCTCAAATAAACAAGCTCTTTCCCAGGCTCTAACACTTGAGAGACAAAATTTGCCAAATAACATTTGTATAGAGGATTTCTATCTGAAATACTAAACCAGCTGTTTAAAATTGATGTTCAGGTCTTAATTGGAATCAATCTAGACGATTGTAACATAATCTAAACAGCGTATGCCAGCAGGGCCCAGGGGCTCAAGCCAGTCATCCCAGCACTTTGGGAGGCTGAGGCAAGGCAGTCACAGTTTCAGGTCAGCCTGGGCAACTCAGCAACCTAGTATAACCGTCTCAAACACACTATAAGAAGGGGCTGGGATGTAGCTCAGAGTCCCTGAGGTCTGTCTGTAGTACTGCAAACAAAGGAAAGTCATTGTCACCATTTCAGTGTAGCGCTGCTCCTTCCAGCCAGTCAGCCAGCTCCATACCCAGAAGCAGCCTTACAAAAGGAAAGGCGGCTGGAGGCCGTGGTGAGGATCTGTAATCCCAGCACTCCGGGAGGCTGAGGCAGGAGCTTGGCAAGTCCCAGCCCAACCTAGGCAAGTTAACCAGACCCTGTCTCAAAGTCCAAAATTGAAGAAGGACAGGACTAAGAAAGGAGGTGGAAGTGGACGTGGCTTCCCGGAGCTACGGTGGCTGGGCAGCTGGCATGGGCAGAGCAGGGCCGCAGCGGCTGCAGCGTGTCAGAGCCCAGCCTCCAGCTCCAGAACTACGACATGGGCACAAGTTACCCCGGCACCTGCCAAGGACTCACTGCAGAGGGAGCGGGTGAAGGGGAAGGGGCAGGAGGAAGACGGGCTGCATAAGTAGAGGGGGAGGGTCATCGGGGTCAGGGGCTGAGCTGTGCCATGGGAACTTTAGATTTCCTAAGGACCAGAAGACGGCTGCCAACAGGGGAAACTTTGCTCCAATACCAGTGAGCCAGGTCTCCTGGCATACATTTATAATTCCTACACACGGGAGGCCGAGGCAGAAGGAAACTGCTCCTATTTTGTTTCTGTTTTTTGGTGTTGATGGTACGGGAGATGGAGCCCAGGGCCTTCACACTGAACTACATCCCCAGCTAGGTTTTAGTTTTGATTTGTAGACAAGGTCTGTGTAAAAAGCTAAATTGCAATATTGCCCCGGTAAACTCTAATTTGGGATCCTCCTGCCTCAGCCTTCAGAGTGCCGGGTTTACAGGCCTGTACCATCACTAATTTTAAGGCCAGCCTGGGCAAAGGTGGCAGGACAAAACAACAAATGAGGCAAAGATGCGGGGGGGGAAGTACAGCTGCGTTCTCTGTCAACATCCGGGTGGGAACTAGCAGGGCTCAGCCCCTTCGTTTTGGTCCTAGGCTTTCACCCAGTCCCCGGCAGCTCCGCCCCCTCCATTCTGAGTGGCGAGAAGGGTCAGAAAGGAAGGACCCAGGCATAAATACAGGCGCAGGCCTCCAGGCTCACGATGAAGCCCAGGCCTGCCTGGAGTTCCTGGCAATCCTCCGGCCTCAGTCTCTGGAATGCTGGGATCACAGGCGATTTCTTCAATTTCTATGCAACTCTATCTTATAAAACGCTGGCTAGGTCTAAATGATTTGGCAAAATAGTGAGAGTGGGTGGAGAGAGTTATTTCACTCACTCAGGCAATATTGTAAATATTCATAAAGACATGGCTTATCAGTCGGGCCAGGTGGCACCGGCTTGTCACTGTGCACTGTAGGAGGCTGAGGTGGGAGGATCGGACTCTGAGTCCAACCTGGGCAAACCAGTGACTAGGGAGATCCTGTTCTCCAAAGGGAAAAAAGGGGGAGGAGGCTGGGATTGTAGCTCAGTGAGAAGTCCTTGGGTTGGAATCCTAGAGACACCATGGCCACCACCACCACCGCAACCAAAAGTAAACAATGGCTCAAAATTAAGTTACTGAGGCTGGAGGAACCGCACAGCAGTTAAAGTGCTTGTCTTGCAAGTGCAAGGCCCTGAGTTCAATTACCCAGCACCACATAAAGCTGAGCGTGGCACCACATGCCTGTAATCCCAGCACTTGGGAGGCCTGTGGCAGGATGACTGCTGAGTCCGAGGCCAGCATGGGCTCCATAGTGAGTTTAGGACAAGCCTGGGCTACAGAGCAAGACCCTGACTCAAAAAAGGAAAAAAACAAACAAACAAACAAACAAACAAACAAACAAAACCCCTGAATTATCAAGGGTTGGAACCAGAAAAAGGAACATTTTTTAAAATTTAAAACTAAAGGTCTAGAGGAATAGAGCACTTGCCTAGCAAGTGCAAGGCCCTGATTTTGTTTTCTCAGCACTACATAAGCTGGGTGTGGTGCTGCATATCTGCAATCCCAGGACTTCAGAGGCTGAGGCAGGAGTAATACCACGAGTTCAGGGAGTTTAAGCACAGCCTGGACTACAGAGTGAGACCCTGTCAAATAAGTAAAAAAATAAATAAGCTGGTCCTGGTGATGCAGGTCTATAATCCCAGCACTCCAGAGGCTGACACAGGAGGATTGCAAATTTTAGCCTGCCTAGACTCTGCACCTTAGTAAGACCCTGTCTCAAAACCAAATTTAAAAACTGGACTAAGGATATGGCTCAGTATAAAGGTGGTCCTGGGCTCAGTCTCTAGTATACAGAAAAAAAAAAAAAAAGAGTGAGAAAGAGTAAACAACCAAATGAAGAATGGAAGAATGTAATGGGGGAATTTGAGAGGAGAGAGGCTCATTTGTATCATGGAAAGATACTGGTATCCAACTCAATTCCTGATTTCCTCCTCAGCTCTCTCTCCTGAGAGAAGCAAGGACATTCAGGACAGAGAAATATGTCTTCTCCACCTGAAGTTGTCTGTCCAGTCTGGCTGCTCTCACCTCTGCCAGGACCCACACTCAGGAGGCCAGTGCTGCACTCGACACTGAGTACATACACATGCTTCCAAGTCCCGAGGAACAGCGACCTCGCACGCTGAGCCCTGGCCTTCCAGATGGGCCCAAGCCAGCAGTCAGCCACTCTCAACTGTTAGGGCCAGGGGCACACGCTCACCATGCAAGCGGGCCCAGAGGTGCAGGCCTGCAATCCCAGTAGCCTGGGAGGCCGAGGCAGGACTTGAATCACAAGTTCAAGCCCAACCTGGGTAACTTAGTGAGACCCTGTCTCAAAATTAAAAATAAAAGTGGGCTAGGGATGTGGCTCAGAGCAAAGGCCCTGGATTCAATCTCTAGTACTAGAAAAAAGAAAGAAAAAAAAGAAAAAGGACACTGGAGATGTACCTCAATATGAAGGCCCAGGCTTGATTCATTTGTTTGCAAATAGACAAATAAATAAATATAAATACATTATATGTATATATTATAAATGTATATTATGTCATTGGCCTCAAAGCCTGAATTGTTGCCTTTTTCTTTTTTCTTTGTTTTCTGCAGCACGGTGACTTGAAGATGGAGCCTTCGCTCTGAGCTGCCACCCAGCCCCGCTCCATTGCTTTCTATTTGAGTCAGGGCCACAACAAATTGCTGAGTGGCCCAGACTAGGCTTGAACCCGTGGTCCTCCTGCCTCCATCCTCCTAGCTGGGAGGCCAGCCTGTGCCACCCGGATGGCCTCACATGTAGACGATATTCTGTTTCCACCTGCTACCTCTCAGTGAATGACCAATTTCTGTATGTGGCGAGTGTTGCTGGATCCTGTAGGGCCGGGTGCCAGAGCACCAGGTACACCCCACGGGGGCCGGGCCAAGGGCCACTTTTCACCCAGGCCAGGCCTGAGACCACAGAGGGGCTCACAGGAGGCAGCCTCTCGGCCCTCGGGCTTTTCCGTCTTGTTCCATCTGAGGCACAGGATGTCTGGAACGTGAGTGGTTACCTTCAGTTTGTACTTCCTTTTTCTCCTGTGAGCTTTTTTTTCTCAGCCAAAAAGAAAAGAGGGATCCTGTCAGACCCTGGTCTCGGGGCAGCCAGGGCTTCCGCCTGAATGTAAAGCATTGCTGTTGCCGGGAACCCTTCTGACTGCTGACCAGGAGGCAAAGGCTTCTCCCAGAAAGCCAGGGCAACTCTCCAGATGCCTTTGCTGGGACAGTTGGCGTTTCCTCATCTGAGTTGGAGAAGTTACAAAGGATAAGGGTGACTGAGAAGCCGGGGCAAGGATCCCGAGTGGGAGCCCCGCCCGGGCAGCTGGGCAACTTAGTGGAACCCTGCCTCAGAAGGAAAGGGCTGGAGATGTAACTTGGAGTGAAGGCCCTGGGTAAACACACACAGCACACAGATGGCACACACACACACACACACACACACACACACACACACACACACCCCATGAACTGTTCTCAGGTTTAACACAAGGGGCTGAGGTAGATGTAGGCTGGCACTGCTGCCTGCGTCTTTAGTGGGTTTGCTGGGATGTCAAAAGGGTTCTTGGCACTGAGCTATACACCCTCAGCCCGCCACATCCCAGCCCCATTTTGCCGTTTATTGAGACAAGTTCTCACTAAATTGCTTTGTAGCCCAGGTTGGTCTTGAACTTAAGATCCTCCTGCCTCAGCCTCCCAGAGTGTTGAGATTATAGCACTGGGCCTGGTTACAGGTGCAAATTTTAGCCCAGGTGATGGCCCAGTTGACCAGGGAGTGTGCCAGTCACACCTGCCTTCTCCGGAGAGAAGCAGCTGTAACTTGAGCCTATAGTAGGGGTAGGACAGCCATGGCCCTGCCAGGCCTTCTCCCAGCAAGAGGGCGAGTCCTTGGCCCCACCTCCCTCTCCAAAGGTGTCCTTGGAGGCCCTTCCCACTGGCTTCAGGTGGAACAGGGACTCACACCTGGGAGGAGGCTGTCACAGCCCCAGCGGATGCCAGGGGCACCTGCCTCCTGGCACATTACCAGGCACTGCTTAGTGACACACATGGCACCTCCCTTGCCCACAGGTATGGCTCCAAGGTCAGACGGGGCTGGGGGGCAGCCAAGGGAAGCACAGCCTGGCAGCGAGGGGGCAGGCCTGCCTGGTAGTCCGCCCCTACCCCTGTTGGCTCAATCCCACAGGTGCAGGCTGGGTTCCGTCCTCCTCCTCCCAACTGCTGGTGCTGGCTGGATTCAGAGTCTGTCTTTACCAGGCTGATTTAAAGAAGAGCATCTGCTGAAGCTGGTGACACAGGCCTGTAATTTCTGTCATTATGAGGCCAGCCTGGGCTCCATAGTGAGTTCAGGACCAGCCCGAGGTACAGAGTGAGAGCCTGCCTCAAATAAACACAAAAGTCCCTCGGCAGCAGGGCAGCCTCCTAGGGCTGCAGGAGGCCTGAGGAGCTGGGTCCTGGGGCAGATCCCGTATGATCACACTGACCCCCTACCCACGCAATCTTTTTTCCTGGGCCTCTGAGTGCTGGGATTACAGTCATATGCTACCGCACCTGGCTGCATTTTAATGTGGTGTTGGACAATTGAACCCAGGGCTATGCCCCTAGCCCCAGTAACCTCTGTTCTCAAAAAACTCAGAGTCTCGCTGGTTTAAGAAAGCATGAGGCCTGTAATCCAGGCACTCTGGAGGCTGAGACAGGAGGATGCTGTGAGTTCAAGGCCAGCCTGGGCTACATAGTGAGTTCAGCACCAGCCTGGACTACAGAACGAGACTGTGTCTCAAAAGAAAAAAAAAAAAAAGTGGCCCCAAGAAAAGACTAATGGCAATGCAAATATTTGCCAAACAAGGTCAGAAGCTGCGGGAAGTAGAACATTTCTCATTTCTTTGGAAAACAAACAAACTAATGCTGGGAGATTTTGCTGCAGGGGGATGTTAGATCCATCAGAGAGAGTCTTGTTGAATTTGGCACTTACTGTGGTACTTTCTACCTGAGAGCAGCCAGACAGGACAGTCTTCCTTCCAGAAACCCAAGCGGGTCTACAGAGGAGGTGCTGGATTCAAACGTGCTGCATGACAGCGTAGTGGGTGGAGTCAGGCAAGGAAGTCCGCAGCCTGGCCAGCTACCAGCACAGCAGGTGCTATGGAGGATCACAGACCCCTAAGACTTGGCAAGGTACGTGCCTGGGGACACCGTCCTGCCTGGGGAAGCTGGGAGCACCTACGACAGCCCAGGGGCCCTGGGTAGGTCCTCCTGTCCCATCAGCACTGCGACTTCCTCTGCCAAGCCGGGGTGTGGGAACATCCAGGGGATAATGTGGCTGGGCCCTGTCGTGCAGGCTGTGACCCTAACACTCTGGGAGGCTGAGGCAGAAGGATAGAAAATTTGCAAATTCAAGCCCAGCCTGGGTGACCTTGTTTGTGACTTAGTAAGTCTCTGTCTCAGATAAATGATAGAGGGGCTCAGTGCAAAGGCCCTGAGTTCGACCTCTAATATCACAGAAAGGGGGGTGGATGCAGTGGGGGGCACTTGCCTAGCATGAGCTCAGCCCTTGGCTCCATCCCAGGACTGAGGAAAAAAAATTCTTAGCAAAGTGTCAAGAGGGGCACAGTATATGGAATCTGCAGGGTTTTTGTTTGTTTTTTAAACTGGGATCAAGCCCAGGGCTTTTGCACTATTGTGGCTTAGATCTGGAATGCCCCCACAAAGTCTCATGTATTTGAATGTTATGGATTGTCTATAGAAAATGTGCTTCTGGGAGATTGGGGCCTAGTCTGGAGGGGTGGATTACAGCATGTAAACTGGATTACAGGCATGCAGTAGGGGTTTACTACACCTTCCACACCTGGATCCAGGAGGGGCTGATGACTGGGATGAGACCTGGAAGGTTATATAAGCTACTTCCTGCCTTCCTTGGAGGACTGGTCTCAACTAGTCCCAAATTCCCTTTCCTTGCCTTCCTGTTCGTGATGTCCTGAGGAGCTGCCTTCACCTCTGTCTCTGCCATGTACTTCGAATCCTGCCAGTCGCCCCTGAGTGGACTGTGACTTTCTGAAACCGTGAGCTAAAATAAACCTTTCCTCCCCTAAATTTGTGGATGTCGAGTATTGAGTCACAGCAATGAAAAAGTAACTAAGACATGCCCTGAGCTGTATCCCCAGCCCATGTTTATTTTTGATTTTGAGACAGGCTTCTGCTGAGTTGCTGAGCTGCCCAGGTTGGGCTTGCACTAGCCATCCTCCTACCTCGGCCTCCCAGAGAGCTGGAATTATAGGCCTGCACACAGGGGCCAGAAAAAAAAAATGTTTGTGAACACAGCGTTTTCCACGGAAACATCCCCCAGGGAGGCATTCCAGGAGGGCCACTGATGAAGGAGCCGGGGACTAGGGATGCCAGCGGGAGGCGCCTGCCGCTCCAAGGTAGGGCGGGTGCCTCCTCTCTCCGCGGTGACACCTGGGAGGAAAGGGTTAAACCTAGGGGTGAATTTCAGCAGCACTTCTCTGGTGGCAGCGTGACAAGCCACACAGTTCCCGGCAAACTGTGCTCTCCCACCTTCTGTTATGCTAGGAACTGGCCGTCCCGTCTCTGCTTTTCACATGTGGGCTTATAGGCAAAAAGAGACGTACATGGCCAGGTCTGAGGCGGCACCCAGGTGCAGACCTGGGGTCCACACTCGCTCGCTCACCTCCCTCCTACTGGCACTGCCAGCCAGCCAACTCCCTTTTTGGTTTCTTCATTTTGTTTTGAGTTGTTATTTAGTATGGGAGATTGAACACATCTGCATCAGCTATATTCCCAGCCCTTTTAAAATTTTTCTTTCTTTATTGATTGCAGTACTAGGGATTGAACCCAGACCCACTTAATTATTTATTTGAGGCAGGGTCTCAATAAGTTACTAAATGGCCCAGGCTAGGCTCAGACATGCCCTCATTTTACCGCTGGGATGCTGGAATGACAGGTAGGAGTCCCCATTTCTGGCCCTTACTTACTTATTTATTTTTTTAATTTTGAGACAGGGTCTCGTGAAGTTACCAAGTTGCCCAGGCTGAGCTCCTTGTTGGAATCCTCCCACCTCAGCCTCCCAGAGTTCTGGGATTACAGGTGGCTCCACCAGGTCCACCAGGTCCTCCAACCCCTCCTGGCTCAGGCTGCTTCCCTGACCCTGGGACACTAGTGGAGACAAGAGACCGATTCCCTGGACACAACCCTGGCCCATGAGGCAGGGCCACCTTCTGGCCTTGCAGGTGGCTTGCGTAGGAGCCAGCTGGGCACAGGAAGGGTGGACCAGGTGGGGGGTGGCCGGAAATGTCCCAGCATCTTTCCTGACAGCTCCTGGGAAGATGATGGAAAAAAGATATCTGTTTAAAAATCAAATATGTGAATCACATTAATGACTAAGCTCCAGCGCTGTGGGATGGGGGTGGAATAGAACATATCTCAGGCAAGGGGAGCATCTGTGCGCGCTGGCAGGGAGGCGGCGGCAGAGGGTGTGAGCGTGGATCCCGGATCTCTGTGACTGCCCGGGAGGGACTCCAAGCTCGCTGGGTGCCATTTTCTTTGCTGTGACAGAGGCTGCAATGATCCCAAGCTCACAAGGTGGTGCTGGGGATGCGGTGAAACAACATATTGGCTGGTGCGGTGGCATAGGCCTGTAAGAATCCCAACACTGGGAGGCTGAGGCAGGCTGGCGAGTTCAAACCCAGCCTGGATAACTTCACGAGAAAATAAAAAATTAAAAGAGGGCAGGGGATGTAGCTCAGGGGGAAGGCTCTAAGTTCAATTCCCAGTCAAAAAGAAAAAAAAAAAAATCAAACCAAAAGAAACCTGTAGAGTGGCCAGCAAGCTAGAGACCAGAGGGGAACCGGAGCTGCAGTGTCAATCCGGCCAACCTGCTGGACAATTTCATTGTGTTGGGAATGGGCATGGGTCAGGTTTTTGCTCTATTTAAGCCTTCAACTGATTGGATGAGGCCCACCCAGCCACAGGAGGGAAACCAATGTGATAATATTCTCCCAGTACCACACACAGAATACCCTGTGCACTGACCTATATTCCCAGGTTTAGTTTAGGCTATTCACTAGTTTCTGTTCATTTGTTGTGGCCCTGGGATCAAGCTCAGGGTCCTCACTGAGCTGCATCTTCAGCCCATGTTTTAGTTTCGATTTTGAGACAGGGTCTCGTTAAGTTGCTCAGGCAAGACTCGAACTTGCAATCCTCCTGCCTCAACCTCCCAGAGTGCTGGGGTTAGAGGTATGCACCCTGAAGCCATGCTTTTGTTTGTTTTTACTGTTTGTCTCAACTTGTCAAATCACCTCAGCCTCCAAGCTGAGACTACAGTTGTGTGCCACCATGCCTAGCTAGCAGTGCACCACCTTAAACGCTGGTTTCATCTAACACCATCCTTGCAGAAAACTTCAGTTTCACGTCTGACCCAATATCTGGACTTTCTTATGATCCAAACGGATGCATAAAAATCGACCATCACAAGCAGGGCCAGCGGCACAGGCCTGTAATCCCAGCACTCTGAGATTGCCTGGGCAACTTCGGGAGACCCTACCTCAAAAAGAATAGCTCAGTGCTGAGGCTCTGGGCTTAATTCCCAATTGTTCCCGTGCCCTCACCCCCACCCCCAAATATCATCCTGGTAGATTTTATGAGCCCCATTTTGAAGACAAGAGCCCTAAGATGTCAGGCACCTGACCAGGGTTACAACCAGGTAATAAGTTGAACAGCTGAGATTCCAACTCACCAGTTTGAGTTCAGGGCTGGCAGCACAGCTGAGGCTGAGGCAGGAGAATTGCTGCGAGTTTGAGGACAGCCTGGGCTATAAGCGGGTTCAGGACCAGCTTGGGCTACAGAGACCCTGTATGAAACAAACAAAAAACCCGAACAAACCAGGAAGACAGCTCCACATCTGCAGAGTTTAACTCTAATACCTAATTGATTTATTTTATTGACGATTGACTGATATTGTAATATTGGGGATACAAACCCAGGGACTTCCCACTGAGAAACATCCCCGGTGCATTTTTATTTTTGATTTTGAGACAGGGTCTCAGTAAATTGCTAAGATGTCCAGGCTGGGCTCAAGTTCAGTGATCCTCCTGCTTCAGCCTCCCAGAGTGCTGGATTCCAGGCCCCTGCCACCAGACCTAGCACATGTGGTTTCTTCACTCTCCCACAGCCAGAAGGGGCTATGTCTCCATGGGGTCACTGAGGAATCTGGTACACAGGGCCACTGGTTCAAGGCCAGCGAATCCGTACTGTTTGCCCCAGCAAATGAAAGTGCGCAACCAGGGAAGGGCAGGAGCCCCAAAAGCTGGGAGCACAGCTAGCCCCGGGGCACTGGTGGCCCCGTGTGCTTTCTCCTTCCACCCTGGGCGAGAGGCTTACCCTGTGCTACGCTGGCCCGTGTGCCCTCTGCTCCCTTCTAGCGCCTGCATTCCATGGCCACTTCTCCTCCCCTGTCTAGCCTTGAGTCTCCTCCCCTTGGTTCTTTCCCAGCGACCTGTGAACAGGCCCTGGTGTCCCAGGCTTCCAGACAATACCTTTTGCCGTGTCCTCACTCGCCCTGAGCTCACCTGTCCCCGCCTACATCTCAGCAAACAGCTTCTGCCTCTACCAGAGGTGCAGCCCCAGGGCAGGCGCCATTCTCCACTCCCTGCTCTGTCCCTCCTGTCACGCCTGTCCCCTGCACTGCTGCTCCCTGCTGTCACCACCCATGGCCATCATGGTGCTTAGCCTGCTCTGGTTCATCAACCTCCTGGCCTTTGCCTTCCCCTCCCTGGGAAGCTGCATGGCGAGCCTTGATTCTTGTGGATAGAAAGCTGGCCCTGCTATGTCCCGCTGGAAACCCCACAAAGACCCACAGTGTTCCTTCATTAAAGGCTAAGCCGCCTAAGGAGATGTCCTATGAACCGTCAGTTCACCCCAGATAGGGCACAGCCAACGCACCAGAGCAGCGATGGCAGCCCGGCCTGCTTTGGTGAGCCAGTGAGTTTATGGAGGTCCCTTACAGGAGGATAGGTGAGGGGTCATTCACAGGAATGAGGGACTCAGAGGCAGCGCTCCAGCCCCAGCACAGGGACAGCGCACGGAGACTGCGCACTGCCGCCTCCCGGCAACCTGCAGAATACCCAGGCACAGCGTGCACACCTGCGCACCTACCTCCGCCTGCAGCCAGGCCAGGCGCTCCCCCGGGGGGCTCCCCCTGCCCTGCCCCTCCCGTCCCACCTGTCAGTGGCTTCTCTCAGGTGGGTGGAGGTCTGGCTCTTCCCCTGGAGGGTCGCAGGCCTTCAAGGTTGTGCCTGCTCACTTCACCAGCCTTGTTTCCCTCTTTCCGGCCGCGGCCCGTCCCAGCCAGCCCACCATACATATCCTTTTGTACCCGTCTGGGAGTCCCCTGGCGCGGAGCGTCTCCTGTGATCTCTCCCACACATCAGGACCCACATACTCCACCGTAGTATAGTTATTGATTTGTGAAACATTGATTGATTGATTGATTGTGGGATGGGGATAGAGCCCAAGGGCTTTCCCACTGAACTAACAGTGAGCCAATTTTTTTATGTTTGATTTTAACTCACACCCCTAAATCACTAAATCACTAAATTGGCCAAGCTAGGCTCCCACCTGTGATCCTCCTGCTTCAGCCTCCCCGAGTTCCGGGATTTCAGGCCTGGGCTGCCGGCCCGGCTTCTGATTGCCGTGATCCTAAGCGAAGCCGGGCCTCAGCAGGCAAGCACAGTGCCGTCTGGGGGACTTGCCCAGATCCTATCCACCACGCCCGGCACCCGGCCACACAGAGTCGCCCAGCGGGGCTCTGACGCCTGAGCGGAGCGCAATGGGACTCAGAAGGCCGAGGAGGAAGCGCTTTCTCCTCAGACGTCAGGCAGCAGGGACCCCGGGGTCAGGCGCCCCCGGGCGAGTGCAGGGGCTGGCAGGAAGCCCTCTGAGGCTCTGCGACTGACGGTTCCTCTTCGTCCTCACGGCAATCCCATGAGGTGCGTTCCGAGTTTCTCCCATGTTAGAGACGAGGAAACTGAGGCTTACAGAAGGTAAGCGATGTGTTCGCCGAGAGCCCCACAGGGGCCGCGCCAAGAGCAGGGTCGGCCTGCAGCTTTCTCCTGCACTGTCGTTCCGGGCGGCGATCCCCCGGTGGCACCCTGTGCCCTGTCACTGACACAGTGTGTAGAGAACAGCGAGGGAGCTGTTCGTGAGAGGGAGATCTCTCCCTCAGATGGGGGACTTGCATGCGGAAGTTTGGGTGTCTTTGCTCAGATCCTGCGGTCATGGCATTTGCCAGCTGGAAAGGACCCTAGAAATAGCCCATGTTTCTCCTCTGGCACCTGAGATGCTAGTGAGTGCCCAAGGCAACCTCGGCAGGTGGCAGTGGCAAGGCTGAGTCTCCAGCTGGCCCATGTGCACACTGACGTTCCAGTCTCCATTTGGCTTACTTGAGTCTGTTGTAAACATTCTTGTTAAAACCCTGAGCTACAGGCTGTGGGCATCGCTCTGTGGCCCGAGTACCTGCCCAGCAAGCCCACCCATGGGTTTGGCCCCTACATGCACTGGGCATGGTGGTGCCCTCCTGTATTCCCAGCTTTTGGGAGGCTGGGGCAAGAGGAGGGCCACTAGTTTGAGGTCAGCCTGGGGCACGTAGTGAGTTCAGGACCAGCCTGAATTACAGAGTGAGACTCTTCCTCAAAAAGACCAACCAACCACCCACCAGGCAAACAAACATATAAACCTTTGAACTACAGGTGGGTGTGGTGGCACACTCCTGTAGCCCCTGAACTCTGGGGGAACGGATGAAGTAGGAGACCCCAAGCGTGAGCCCTGCCTGGGCAACTTAGCAATTTTTTAATAGCAGAACTCTATATCCAAAAAGGGGGTGTTGAAAGAGCTGGGGATGTAGCTCAGTGTGAAAGCCCTGGCTTTAATTTTTGTACTAAAAATAAAAAAGAAAAAAATCTTCTAACTGCTTTGTCAGAGAAAGAATTTTGGGGTTGTTGGTGGCCAGGTGTGGCTACAGCAGGAGACCTGGGAAGCTTACCTGCTGGGCCTTACCCCAAGACGTTGGAGTGGGGGCCTCCAGATGGTATAGAAGGCTTGGGGAGGACAGCGGGGTCTTCTCTGTGGGGACTTCAGCTGTCTGGAAGACCATGAAGGAATGTTTTGAAAGTTTTGTTCAGCCAGACACCTCCTGGGGAAGGCCTGGTCAGGTGCTTCCAATGTCAATGGCTTGTATTTCCTGTTGCTGTACAAAATACTCAATCCCTACAACCTCATAGGAGGTGAGGTCTATGTGCAGACAGTTTTGAGGTGTGCAGCATCGAGGTGCTGGCTCCCAGGCAGAAACCTCAGGCAAGGGGCTCAGAAGGGGGAAGCTATTCCCTTATGGTAGCCAGGAGGCAGAGCAGGGAAGATGGCAAGAGAGAAAAGACACAGGGACCTGGTAGACCCTAAGACCACGCCCCCATGGCCCACCAGGCACACCCAGAGGTGGACAGTGCCCAAGCCAGTCACACTGACAGCCCAGCCGATTGTCTGCCTGTCCCTGTCTATGAGGACCGCCATCAGGTGGGATGAAAGTGCCTGGGCTATGGAGTGAGTTCAAGAGCAGCATGGGCTACAGAGCGAGACCCTGTCTCAAAAAAAAAAAAAAGCTGGGGATGTAGCTCAGAGTGAAGCCCCCCCCCACCCCACACACACACACATACAAAAAAAAAGATAAAAAAGATTTAAAAAAGCAAGCAAGAAAGAGAGAAAGGGGCCACTGAGAAGAAGCAGGCTCAGTCTGAGGCCAGGGGGCAAATCACAGAGGGTGTTCTGCTTTGGATCTGGAGTGTCCCCAGGGTCCTTGTGGGTTGGAATGTTGCTAGGAGGTGGGTTCTGGCCGGAGGGGCGGGTTACCAGCTGCGGTAGATTCTAGGGGTGTGAGCGGACTGGTGCTTTCTGCGCTGGTGAGGTGAGATCAACTCTTCTCCACCAAGCATGGATGTTGAGTACGCAGTCTGAGTAACTCACATGAGGGCCTGGTCCGCAGGGGTGGGGGTCGGGGGAGGGAATGGAGGAAGACCCTGAGAAACTCCAGGCCCATAACCTGGTTGATACTGGATGTGGTGGTGCATCCCTATAAGTGCAGCACCTGCAGGCTGAGGCAGGAGAAATGCTGTGAGTTCAAGGCCAGCCTTGGCTAATAGTGAGTTCAGCCTAGATGATAAAGAGTGTGTCTCAAAACAGACAGACACTGGTTGAGGATCAAGCAAGAGCTTCTGGGGGGCTACCAGAGCTTCCCCCACATGTCAGATGATGTCCTGTTGCCCCCTGCCTGGCAGTTGGCTGGTCCCTTCTCCCTTAGCTCCCCACATGTCCTGAAACTGGTTTTCTGTGAACCAAGACAACTTAAGAGGTCACTGGCCCCGGAAACTTGTGTGGCCAATATGGGCTGGCCCTCACATCCCTCAAGAGGGCAGGGCCCCAGCCTCTGGTGTGCTGGGGCACTGGTTCTACTCAAGCTGGCAGCAGCACTCAGCCAAGGAGTTTCTCTGTAAAGCAAGGATACACTCATGGGAACCCTGTGGAGTCCTGTGTTATTACTTGTTTATATTTATTTCTCTGATACTAGAGATCGAGCCCAGGGCCTTTGCACCGACTCATTTTTGATTTTGAGACAGTCTCCTTAAGTCACTAAGTCCCCAGGTGTGGCTGGAATTTGTGATCTTCCTGCCTCGGCCTTCCCAGCATGCTGGGTTACTATCACACACCACCAGACCCAGCTCGCAATCTGCTTTAAACACACCCTTTCTAGTTATTGTTTCTTAGGGAAAAGGTCATCGCAAGACCTTGCTGCTGAGCCAAGTCAGCAAACAACCCCCAACCCACCCATGTTTGCTGTTCCGGGCTGGCCTGGCGGTGCTGGCTTTGGGGCAGGCTGGGGTGGGTGGGGTGCCAGGAGGTGGGGTGGCAGGGGAGGGAAGGAGCAGACACACAGGCCTGTCTCCCCTCCGCCTACCCCAGGGACCTGCCTGCTCCAGCAGAGTCCGGCCACCCCCTGCCCGTCTGTTGGCTGCTCAGCAGCCATCCTCAGTCCTAGTCCATTCCCAGGATGCTTGGAATACTCCCGGTGTGTCCAGGTGCAAGACTGACTCTTGTAGAGTTAGTAACACACCAATGACACCACTTACGTTGGTTCTGCCTGGCATTGAGAGTGCCAGAGGACGCACGCATTTCTTAAATAAACAGCATTCTGTCCAGATAGCACAGCAACCAACGCTCACTCATTCCAGGAATACTGATGAAGTTCTACGAAGTGTCGGGAACTAGACTAGATTTTTTTTTTTTTTTTTTTTGGCTTTCTGGTCCTGGGGATGGAACCCAGAGCCCCCTCCCAGAGCTACTTCCCTATTCTTTAGTTATTTTATTTTGAGACAGGTCTAGGTAGCCCAGCTTAGACCCGATACTGAGAAACAGCAGTGACAAGTCAGGTGTCCTACCCTCACTAGCTTCAGTGAATGGAAACAACAGATATGAAACATAATTAATAAGCCAGATGTTGTAGAGGCACAGATTTATAACCCCAGTACTCCAGACTGAGGCTGGCAGATCTCAAGTTCAAGCCTAACCTGGGCAACTTAGTGATTTTTGTCTCAAAAAAAAAAAAAAAAAAAAAGATTAAGTCAGGCTGGAGATGCAACTCAGTGTGAAGGCCCTGGATGCAATATCCACTAAGCAAAAAAGAATAAAGAAAGAAGGAGAGAGAGAGAGAGAGAGAGAGAGAGAGAGAGAGAGAGAGAGAGAATGTACAAATCACCACTGAACTTGTATAGAGGAAACTAGACCCAGCCTGAGAGCCCTATACAAATTCCTCGAGGTGGCCATACCCTGTGGCACAGAACTCTGGAGGCTGAGGCGGGGATCACGAGTTCAAACCTCGCCGGGGATACTCAGTAACTTAGCTAGAACTTGTCTCAAAATTAAAAATAAATAGATATGGGCTGAGGATGTAGCTCTGTGCAAAGGCCCTGGACTTGATCCTAGTACCATTAGAAATA